>VSMD01104697.1:0-184592 GCA_008750895.1 Mirza zaza
CCTATTTGCATTGAATCTCCCAGGGGTCCTCTGAGCTTCTTGAACTTGTATATTGAGATTATTAGCAAGGCCTGGGAAATTTTCCTCTATTATATCTTCAAATAGCTTGTCCAACCCGTGAGTGTTGTCTTCTTCCCCTTCTGGTAACCCTATGACCCTCACATTAGGTTTCTTCACATAATCCCACAGCTCTTGTAGGCTTTGCTCTTTTCTCTTGTTTCTCTGCTCTATTTCTGTGACTGATTTATTTAATTGGAGGGTGTTATCTTCAATCTCTGAGATTATTTCTTCTGTTTGGTCTACCCTGTTCTTGAGACTTTCCACTGTATTTTGTAGTTCCCTGACTTGATTGTTCATTTCCAGGAGTTCGGTTAAACTTTTCTTCATTGTGTCTATTTCTTTAGTGAACTTTTTTTCTAGATCCTGGAGGCTTTTTGTGGTTTCTTTGTGCTGGTTATTGAGTTGTTCTTTCAGGTCAGTGAGTGTTCTTATGATCCACATATGAAATTCCTCTTCTGTCATTTTGGTTGCCTGATTTTGGTTGGTGTCCGTTTCTAGGGGGCTGGGGCTCCTCTTTGCGGGTGTGTTTTCTGATTGGTTCTTCATATTTCTTGAGTTCCTTCGCTGATTTCTTCCCATGTCGATCGGTTGTTTCTTTTCTTTAGGTTTTTGTTTGGGTATTCACACGCCTTGTTTGGTTTCTGAGCCGGTAGGTGGTGTCTGTGGGTGAGATTCGACCACTCCCTGTATAATGAGTCAGTAGGTGTCGTGAAAAGGGTGTGCAGGATGCTCTCCCTGTCAGTAGGTGGCGCTTGCTTGGAGGAACAGGCTACGCTGTTGTTTTTGTGTCCTGTTATCAGCTCTTGTTCCTGAAGAGAGAACTCTAATGCCTCACGTGGTGGGTGGGGCCCTGGGACTTCCAGGTGTGTCCTTTTCTCCCCTTCAGTGAGGGCTGGTCTAGGAGAGAGTCTGGGCGGAGCTGAGTTGTGTAAGCCCGCCCTCAGGCACCACCGATGTCGTCAGCAGGGGTCAAAGTTCTGTTCTCTGCTTCCAGGCAAAGCTGACAGGGAGGGGCTGGAATGGCCCCGCTCAGTCAGAGAGTCTGTGTGTGGGGGTGGGGCTGTCCGAGACCCGCAGTCTGGAGCGGGCCTGGCCTCTTTCCACCGTCCCCAACTCCACGGCTACTCCTGGGCCTCTGTCAGCAGGCCAGACCACAGGCCACCAGGCCTCCCCTGGTTGTGATGCCGGCAGGGAGGTTCCCTGCGCAGGAACGCCACCTGTGCTGGGCGCACGGCCTCCCTTTGAGGGGAGGGTTGCCCTCTAGGACGCTGATCTGCCCCTGAAGGCACACACACCTCAGCAGGCTGTTCACCTATATCCCTTCTGTGCGCCGGGCAATGCGAGGCCTCGGTGCACGGGATCTAGTCTGCAGGTCTGACCTCTGGGTCCCAGAGTTCAAACTTTGTCCCCACCAGGGAGACAAGTGCCTGTCCCCATTCACCCACAGGGAGCCCAAGCTGGGTCTATGTCTCTCAACCTCAGGCTCTGCCCCGTTCTCCTGGGGTCTCCGTGCCAGCAGCACCTGGGAGGGCTGGCGGGCAGAGAGCTCACAGTCTGAGTTCCCCTTAGTCAGCTGTAGGGCCCCAAAAGGGAAGGTCCCGTTCCCTGGAGGTGCCTCCGGCTGGTGGCTATATTGTCTCTCTGTCTCTCTGGGCAGCCGCGGGTAGGGTCGGGGGAGGGGAGGAGGAGGCAATATGGCGTCTGCCCTGCGGCTCGGGTCTGTGCACACGGAGGTGCCCAAGGGAGTTGGGAGCCTGGTGCCGCGTCCGCTACTGGCTTACTGCTCACTGGCGGCGGTTGCGGCGGTTGTCACTGGGCTGGTGTCCGCAGGTCCCTCTGCTTGCTGGGGAGCCCACCAGCAGTCCGGTATGCAGGGGAGGGGAAACGGCAGATCCACCTCCCCTTCCCGCTGGTCTCCGGGCTGCTCCGGGGGTCCCAGCCTCCAGTTCTCCTCCCCGACCTCCTCCCGTGGAGTCTCCCGTGGTCTCAGGTACTCCTCCTGCCGACCCTCATCCGATGTAGGCTTGTCTTCTTGCTTCTTTCTTCTAATTTCTGCTAGAATCTGTCTTTTCTTCAGAGACACTCTGTCTGGCGGTGTTTCTCATCTGCCATCTTCTGGGTGGCAAGCGAAATAGGAATTTTTTTAAGTGAAAACCAAAAATCAGTTTATTTTGTGCAGAAATATTTCTTCAGTTGCCTTTCTAAAATTCTCAACAAATTTTTAAGTGTATAGTAGAATATTGTTATATAATAACTGTAAGCTCAGTGTTGTACAGCAAATATTTAGAACTTTTTCATCTTGCTTAATTAAAACTTTACACCAATTGGACAGCAACTCCCCATTTCTTCCTCTCTCCAGCCCCTGGCAATTAGCATTCCTACTTTTTGCTTCTGTGAGTTGAACTATTTTAGGTACTTCACATTAAGTAGAATCATGCAGTATTTGTCCCTCTGGGACTGGCTTGTTTCACATAGCATCTTGTCCTCTGTGTTCATGCATGTTGTTGAATGTGGCAGGATTCCCTTCTTTTTTAAGGCTGAGTAATATTCTAGGTATGTATAGGTCCTACATTTTCTTTATCTGTTCATCTATTGATGGAAACTTAGCTTGATTCCATATCTTGGCTATTGGAAATGCTGCTACATTGAACATGGGAATACAAATACTTCTTTGAGATCCTGATTTTAATTATTTTGGATAAACACCTAGATATGGAATTACTACCAAAATGGTTGTTCATTGTTATATTTTTTTATTTTTTAAATTTCCTACTGTTTCCATAGCTGCTGCACCATTTTACACTGCCACCAGCAGGGTGTAGGGTTTCAATTTTTCCACAATGTTGCCAATACTTGTTTTTTGTTTGTTTGTTTCCTTTTTTGATAATTGCCATTTGAACAGGTGTGAGGTGATATCACACTGTGGTTCTGATTGCATGTTCTTGATGATTGGTGATGTTGAGAATCTTTTCATAATCCTCTTGGTTATTTGTATGTCTTTGAGAAATGTTATAAAAAGTAGGAATCTTAATGGGGAATATACTATCAGCAAACAAAGAGTATTTCTGAAAAGCGTAGTGTAAGAGACAACTGAGCATTGAGCCATCTTGGAATTTTCACTTATGGAGGGAGATTATATGTTCACAGGATGGGAACTTTTGTAATTTTCATGTCTGAGATGGAGAAATATTTTAATTCTAATCTTTGGTCTTCAAAAATTTTTTCCGTAGTTTTGAGAAAAATTTTAAAAACCTTTGATCAAACTTATTTCTTTGATAAGCATCTTAGTTTATATTTTGTAGTCTCACCCTTAGATATGGATTATTTATATTCTTGAGATATCATGATGAACTGATTATTTTTAAAAACCTAAAATGTATGAAACTCTATTAAGTATAATTTTCTTTATATCTTTATAGACCTAAAAGTAATAAGTAAATGAGAGGAGAAATTTACTCTGGTTTGTTTTAGAAGATTTTATGAAATGTAACTATAAAAAAAAACTGTACATAATTTAAGCATAGCATGCTTTACCTATGTGACTTCAAGCAATAATAAATTATAAATAGTACTATAGCTCACAATTCAGTTATAGGCAAAAGTACATTATAATTTAAATTAAAATTCCAGCAGATTATTACTACAGTAAAATTTCACGAGGGGCGCAACCTTTCTAATAAAGAAATGCAAATGAATCAACGGTGAGATGCCATTTTGATCTACCACATTGACAATGCTAAAAGATAATGTGTAATATGGACAAGAGATCAAGGGAATCGAAGAAGTCATATACTCATGGTGGGAATTTTAAATCCTTTAATCTTTTCAGAAGGTATTTAGATGATACGTATTAATATTAAAATTTACATCCTTTGATTTAGTAATTTTACTTCAAGGAATTTTTCTTACGGAAATAGAAAGCTATACAAATACTTTTATGAAGGGCTTTATTATAGAAGTATTTATAATAAAACATTTTTTAAATATCTAAACTCTAAAGCATAAGGAAAGATTAAAAATATTTTGGCATGTTCATATGATTATCATAGTATACATTCACCTAAAATTATATTTTTAAATTTATTTACGAATGCGGTAAAATATCTACTATATAATATTAAGTGAAAATGGTAGAATACAAAATTGTATTTATTTTACATGCTTTTTTTTCACATTTATATTTTTTTAAAAATGTAATTGGGTACAAGAAGAATGTAACAAAAGATACCAAAATACTAACAATTATTGCTCAGAATTTTAAAATAGCAGATTTTAAAAATATTCCCCTTTGATGTACCTTTTTTAACCTTCCAAGATTTCTAACATTAACCAGTGTTATTTTAAAAGTAAAATTTTTTTAAAGCTATAGAGTTAAACTCAAAGAATATACATCTATGAAAATTATGTAAATTATTTTGTGACTAAAATCTTAGATTTCTTTTTTGGTGTGGATTAACCTATTATTGGGTTTAGTGCTAGTAAGATAATATTCACTGAACATTGAATTCTCTATGGGATGGCATTTGCAAAACTCATAAATTTAGAGAACACAATTATGCCAGTGAATTGAAATTAATGAAATGGCATCCCACACAGGCACCATAATTTGCATATTAATTTCAGTTAATTTTTTTATGGATGTGACAGACTTATCCTAGTCATATTTGATAAAACAAAAAGTAACAGATTGTGAAGCAACCAAATGTTGAGCAGTTATTCCAGTAGGTTCTCAGTATTCCAAAAAACATCTTTGAAATGTTAGTATTTGGCACTTTGAGTTTTAGTCTATTACATTTTATTGCTTTGTTAAAAATAAAAATACATTAAATGGAAAGAGCGGATACTGAATACTTTTTAAAGCTGTAATAAGTCATTTTTCTGTTAGTATAGATTTGAAATTTCTCACTTAAAGAAATTACATTTAAATTAAAAATTATATTACACACGACCTTGAATAGATTTTATTATTTGGATTCTCCAGCTACTGTTAAAAAATATTCAGTGGTTTTCTCAAACATGCCTTCAGGTTTTTTAGTGTCTTTTCTTTTCAGGTGACATGCCTCAACTTAATTTAAGGACTCTCTTATGACTTATGGTCTGCAGTCAGATGAGTAAGTTTTAGGCATTTCCTTAATAGCATTTTTTCTCTATTAAGGTCAGTTTTGCCAAATGAAATTTTATTTCATCTATGTTTCAAATTTATTTGCATACAAAATAGACTTTGCTTCATTTTTGTGCTTCATTTCATCTCTTTTCTTTGGTTTTGTCTCTTTTGATGATTATTTTTTCTTTATTATTTTTTATTTTGTGTGTTTGGGCTTTCTATTCACCTCACTCTTACCCTCTCCCTTTTTAAAAATTTGGTTGGCTTGTAGTTTGTCTATTTTTTTGAGTGTTTCAGAGAACCAGCCTTTAAATTTATTTATTAATTCTTCTGTCTTTCTCATTTTATTGTTGTTACTTTTTCCTTCTGCTTTTGTTTTACTTTGTTAGTCTTTTTCTAATTTTTTTAATACTTAAATCATTTCATTTCTTTTTTAAAAACTTATGTTAAGTATTAATATTTAATGCTTTGGATTTTCTTTGGAGAAGTCCTTTTATAATGACTCATAAATATTAACTATTTAGTAGCCTGCTTTTAAATTTTCTGATGAAAAGGTCTTTTTCTCATTTAAATTATTATTAATTATTAGGAGGTCTTTTTTTATTGTCGCCTTGTGATCTGAGAACACAATTAGTGTATTGGTATATTAATGTTAATGTACTAACATTAGTATGTTTCTAATTTTTTGATTTAGTTCCTGCTACCACCTAGACTTTGAATTCCTTTTTCATTTTTTTGGTACCTGGAGATTTCTCTCCTTTTGGTTCAAATTTGACCGTATAAACAAAAATTCTTATGTTATTGCCTTCTACCTCAGCATTTCATTGATTTGGAACAGAAAATGACTGATGGCTTTGTCTGCACAATTCAGTATTATGCTGAAGTTATATTTGTGTTAAATTCAGTTTCAAGGTATCTATATGATGTAAACTAAAATTCTGCACCTGACCAGTGTTGGGGATCAATTCAACCTCAATAAACATTTATTGAGAATCTGTTATCTGTCACATACTATTACCATGGTCAGGCATAAGGGAATTTTGGGGATAGCCTTTTATTTATTAGGAATTGTGCAGTAGCTATCAAGTCTTAAAGTCATAGTGCTTGTGTTGAAGATTAATTATGCAGCCAGAACTACAAATTGGAATCTGTTATCTTACATTACTTCCTACAAGGATGTCTCTTGGCATTGTTTTCTCTTGCAGAAATTATAAAAGTTCAGAAATGATATAAAATACTCTTAAGTGCTGTGAATCAGGTAGTTCACTTTATGCTTAGGGTTTTAAAATACTTTGGGGTTTAACATACTTTGGGTTTTAACATAAGGCATTTTAGGTTTAAGGATTTGTGTCAACCTAAGGTATTTTAATATACATTACTTAGTCACAAGGGCAAGGATGAACAAAGTCTTAGAAGTATTTTATTGACCTTTCAAAGGGCATACTGAACTTTTCTATACTAATCACTCTATAGTTCTTTACCTTTTAATTACATAAACTGCTAATCATGTGGTTTTCCTTTCATTTTGGATTTTGAAGAGAGACTGAAGAGTGTTAAGACAGTATTTAAATTGAAATAGTGTTGAGAGTATTTAAATTGAAACCACATTCATGTGTCTATATTCAAGGATTTCTGAATTTAGAGATTTGGGGCATAGTTACATATTACAGGAACTCCAATCTTTGGATTTAGGACTAAAATTTTGCAGTTTTTTAAAGGACTCCTTTTTTTATCACTCCGATGATGCATTGCAAAACCTGAGAATCTCAACCTCAAAGATAAATAGTTTAAAAAAAGATTTTTGTAGATTTTTGGCATTGAGAATATTTGCATTTAATTTAGGACATTCAGAACATTATCTTAAATCAATTGTGAACTTCTTAGGAACACTCAAAATGGATGGAAAACTTTCTTTATAATTACAGTCATTTAATCAGTGTGCAATGATTAAATCATGTAAGAAAGTAAGATTTTGATTAGAATCATTTTCTTTCAGTAGAGGTTGTAATCTGCTGACACCTTACACTCTCACAGTGTGGACAGATTCTTTTTTGGTATTAGGGGAGGAAAAAAAGGGTACATCAGATCTAAAGACCAGCATGACTCTCCAGCCTCTGAATCAGTTGACTTTCCAGGATTCATTAAGCTTGTCTGGGAATTTCTGACAATCTCTTAGCTGTTATTTTTTTTTCTTTGGACAGATTTGGAGAGCACTTACATGGTGGTTAATACACATTTTGGTGGCCATTTTTTCTTGAAGAAAGCACAGATTTGTGTACATCACAAATCCCCCCTACCCTTAAGTTGTGTATTCTTTGTTCAGCAAACATTTATTGAGAATCTCATTTGTTCCAAGTACTGTGCTAGTCACTATGATACAAATATGAATAAGGTTGCTTTGAAGGATCTTACAGTCTGGGTAGGGGGAGGGAGAAAAAGTAAACATCACAGTATAGTATGTATGATGACTGTTAGCACAGGGTACTTTTGGAGCATGTAGGTGGGCTACCTGGCCAAACAGGAGATGTCTAACAATGTTTTCTTGGGGATTACACCTGAATTAGGTTATGAGGAGTGATGGGGCCTAGTGCTGAGAGAGTATGGCCAGTCGAGCAATTTCAAATAGTTGGCATTGCTGGGTGTGAAAAGTTCGAGTGGTGAGAGATTGGCATGAGGAGTAAGCAGAGTGAGGCTATCCAGGGTCTCATAAGCTATGGGAAGGAGTTTGGACTTGACCTCAGGGAGGAGAGTTTCCCCTAAAAAGTTTGAGGAAGATTACTCTGAGTTTTGGAGTATGAATTTTTGTATCATAGGCCAGAGACAGAGAAACCAGTTAGGAAACTGATGAAATTACCTGGATCCAAAATGATGTGGGCTTCTGTAAATGCAGAGACAGTGGGGAAAGAAATGAATAGGTTCAGGAGCAGGGGTAAGGAAACTTTCCATGTTGGAAGACCACATTTATTTAGCTGTAATCAAATAAGGCCACATTCAAGCAACTTCAATTAGATATACTTAAAAATGTACATTATTGTGTACAAATCTACTGTGTACTTAATAATTTAAAAAAATGAAAACTATTTGTTAATTTTAAAGTTAACTAACCTTTTAATTACTTTGTTGTATCTGCTTTTTGTTGGAAAGCATTTGAATATTTGGTTGCAACATGGAGGTCTGCAGTTTCAGTTGATCCTCTAAATGGGTATCAGTCATTTGTGACCTTACAGGTGTCTTGATTTGGGTTAGTAGGAAAATGTAGATTCATAGCAATAAATGGTTGAAAAGCAAGAAAGCATTTTTTGGTCATGTTGCTGCCAGGCATGGGTATTCCATATTTTTTCATATTGCACTTGGATCTTAGCATCAGAAAATGACTTTGAGCTCTCATCAGATGACATTTTAATCAATTTCATCTGTAGTTCTTTAGGTGTTGTGATGATATCAACTAGGTGAGGCTGAAATGCTGATTTGAGTAGTGTCATGATTCTCAAAGTCAGTGAACTTTTCATTGTATTCCCCAATTAATAGGTCTGCAACAGCTATGAACTCTTCAAATGATGCACATATATCATCCTGCTCATCAATGACCTTTGCTAACTGGAGAAAATGTTCATTCACAATTTCCTTTTGAAGAATAAGTGTTTTGAAAAAAGATAGCTTTTTTTGAAATGCTTGGATTTTTTTTGCCACATATCATATATAGACATAGTTTTACCTTGCAAAGAAATATTCATTATTTTGATTTGACACAGAAATGCTACATTTCTATAGACATCTTCTTTCAATAATTCACATTGCTGATTCTGTTCTTCATAAAATTTAACTATCTGTTCTCACAGAGATAAAATTTTGGCTAACACCTGTCTCTGCAGTAAGCCAACACATTAGAATGATATGGCAAATCCACACTGAATACCTCATCGTTCAACTTTATCATATTATGAAACTGATGATGCTGTGTTGCATTTGCGTGAATATAGTTAATAATACTTTTAACTTGTTGCAAAGTGTCACTATCTAGTAGCTTTAGCACAGAGATTTTGCTGATGCAAGTTACAATGAATAGAAATTAGAGTATCTGGATCTGTTAACATTTTTTTATCTGTGCAATAAACCCTTCATATTTTCCTGTCATGGAAGGTGTGCCATCTGTACATATACTCACTAAAGTTACCAAATCCAGTCTGACTTCGCAACATCTATCTTGAAAGTTGTCAAAGATATTGATTCCCCATGGGCAAGAGTACTCAAAGTGAGTAACTCTTCATAGCAAAGAAAATCTTCTGTTATGACCCAAATTAAGTATAAAACCTGTGCCAAATCAGCAGTATCAGTTGCTTCATTCAAAGTGATTGAATAATATTAATATATATTTTCCTTTTGAAGCACTGCACAAAAGTTCTCTTAAGTTGAAGGCTGATTTATGCTGCTGATCAGTTGTGGTTTTCCTTGAAAGAGACAGTTGTTCGTACTTTGAAATGTTATTGGGGTCTAAGTATCCTACAACTTTGACAATGCATTCTTTCACAATTTCTATATCACTGAATGGCTTCCCTTTTTTCCTGCGTATATAAACTACTTTGTAAGTTTTTTTCAGTGGCATTATTTCCAGGTCTTATTGCTGCCTGAAAGAATTGTCTCTGCTTTTGCTTTTCATCTTTTAATTTACGCAGTAAAACCTTTCACACCTCTCCCTCTAATTTAAAATATTTGTGGTCCTTGTGAGTGTTATAATGCTGATCATCATTGAATTTCTTTAATGTTGACATTGCAGTATCACAAAGCAAGCAAATCATCTTATCTTTAGCAGAAACCAGGTAATATTGCCGTTACCTATCTTCATGGAAACGTTTTCTTCCTTCAGTGTTCTCCTGGTCTTCTTTGACATGGTAGGCTGTTAAGCAGATGGAATTAAAAAACACTGTCGAGCTGTGCAGTTATTTACAAATTCCACTTCGAACAGAAACGCAGTGCACCGTTGTCAAAAGCTGACAATAGATTGGCATACTCAGCCCCCAAAAACTCTCACCAATTACCCTTGTGCAGTAGTGGCACCAGTCAGGCAGGGGAAGTTAGAACTAAATCATGAACATAGCAGCTGTCAATTTAGCCCTTATGGCTTAAAAATGTTCTAAGAGTGCCGGTCAATCTGGGATGATTATTTTGTGGAAACTTATTTTATTCTTTTGGTATTTTAAATACATTCATTTTAAAAATAAAATAAAAATATAAAAAAATGAACAAAAGTGTATGAATAAAAAGAAAATGATTTGTTCTGTCAAATTTGGATTCATTCAAAGGCTGTCACTTTAGGACCTACAAGGCCACATGTGGCCTTAAGGTGCAGGTTCCCCAGCCCTGTTCAAGAGCTAAGGAGAATTTGGACTGACAATGAGAGAGGGAGGAGACAGAGGTGACTCCCAAACTTCTGGTTTGGGTGATAATGAGGATTGACGGTGATGCCGTTGACTGAGGGGAATGGAGGAATGAGAGAAGGCACAGCAGGAGGGTTTTACAGAATTAGCTTCTGTCCTGGAGCGACGGCCTGACCTGGTGTTCTCTATGGCCCAACAGTCCCCAGCCTGATGTGATCTACTGTTGAAGCCTCACGTGATTTATGGCTGGGGATCAATGACTTGTCCTCTCTTTCTACTAGATGTTGTCCCAGGATGGAGGTTGATGTGAGGATAAAGATATTTTTCACAATGATCTTAATGCAAAGCAATATGCAGTAATGAATAGTTAACAAGGGAGGAAAGAGTTCTGATTAATAATACTAAAGTGGAAAATGCAAAAAATAGAAATACGTTTCTTATAAAGTTACTGTTATCACCTCCTGTGCAATGTAGCACTTGCAATATTATCCCCTAAAAGATCTTGGGCATTCAAAAATGTACCCTGAAAGTGCATTTCAGCCAGTTTTCTGGCTTTCCTTTAATCTGTTTGTTTCTTTTTTTATGCTATAAGCTATGTTAGCATTCTAGAAAAACTTAGATTTTAAACTGCCAACATTGGAAATGAAATGATTTCTTTCCTAAAATATTAATAGTACCTATCCCTCTAGAATATATTTTTCCCAATTGAATCAGGTTATGGGATTGTTTTTGATGGCTGATCTTTGAGGCAATCAAATACATAAAATTGATGAATGATGAGAATTTTGGTAGTTAACTGATTACCATTTTTTTTTCTGAATCTTTTTCCTCCCTTTCCTATTATAATCCATTCCCTGCCCATCTTGCCAGCCAAAAGGAGTCCTGTTTGGATCTATACTATAAATTTTTTTTTTACTGTTCTGGAAATAACATTATGTCACATTTGGAACATATTGGAGAAGTCTATAATGTGTAGCACATTAGTGCAGAAGGATATTGTCCTTCTTCTGCAGAGATGACTTTTAGTGCTTATGAGGACTTTGTGGTCTTTAAGCTATATAAAACATCAGGGTCACGACTTGATATTACTGAACAGTTTTCCTGATACTGTGAGGGTAGAAAAAGAATGCTCTCAGCACTTTGTTGAGTGTGACATGATTACAAATGACTCCTAGCAAAGTCTTGAAAGCATAAGCATGCCCTCAGGCTTGCCCTCCTACAGGCATACTTGGTAGCATTTACTAGACTACCAAAGTCTAAAATACTTTTACATTAATCCATATGGTGATTTTTCTGATTATCATGATGGATAGCGGAATAGATATTTTCTTTTTTGATTATTATGATATGTGCATAAAATTTAAGGTAATGACAACAAAAAT
The DNA here is from genome assembly GCA_008750895.1 of Mirza zaza. Classification (NCBI taxonomy): domain Eukaryota; kingdom Metazoa; phylum Chordata; class Mammalia; order Primates; family Cheirogaleidae; genus Mirza; species Mirza zaza. The sequence continues at coordinate 11,922 of VSMD01104697.1, forward strand.
ATAGTTGATATAGATGGCTAACTTCTGGCTGATTATCAAGGTAATCTTATTATTATTCAATAAAGTCTGGCTAAAGGCTGAATCTCATGAAGAATAGACAATATATTTGTTCATTAATTGATTTGAAAGAACTGTTATTTCCATATTTGGAATGTAAATGACACTAGCTATTTAATAGTCCTAACTTGGTAACTAAAATATTTTTTAAAGAATCTATTAAGTAAGAGAAATCTTTCTTAATTATTATTATTTAGTTCTTTAGGCTCAAAGTGGCTTGGTAAGGTATGGCCTTTACAAAGCACTGTCTTCTAGGATCTTTGGACTTAGACATTTGCCATGCACCTCAGAGCTAGAAAATCCATTTCTGCTTTGATCTGAGCCATACCACTGTTTTTGCAATTAATTACTTTGGTCTAAGGTTTAGTCCTATTTAGGCCTGCTGTAGGTTGCATCTGATCTTAGGCTTTTTCGTGGTTAAGATGACTTGTGTGGTAAAATCTTTTCATGGGGAGTGGGTTCTCAGATCTGCCTTTTTCTAATTCCTTTAGACATCTATATGTAAATGTAATCTGTTACCACCAGACTTTACCACACGCTTTGTACTCATCTTAAATTGTTTGTGTGTTCAAACACTATGCTAGTCTTTGTAAGGAATCCAAGTTCCCTGCCATCTTCCACGTCTGTGTTAACCATGCATCTTGGGGAAAGGATGCCCTCTGCTTTGCGTGCAGAATCTATCAGCCTTTCAATCACACTGATGTTTAAGCCCCTTAAAGGCCATCTCCCAGCATCTGTGGCCCTCCTTCACTCTTTACCTTTTTAGATTCTGGCCTATTGGAAAATATAAGTGCTGGATCATAAGCCAATATACTAATATTCTCTACTTCTCTAATCCTCCATGGTTTGGATAAGTATAACATTATAAGAATTGCATGACAAGTCAATGTTTATGTTCTGTTAATATTTATTTAACATAATTGGTGCTTATTAAAGGGCAGGTTGGGAAAAATGTAGATTTTAAAAATATAACTGCCTACTGAATATTTTTCTTAAAAGTAAAAGAAAATGAGAACATGTGGAACCTGTAACAAACTTTTATTCAACTTTTCCTGACATTTTGATAAAGTTTCATTTAACTCTGACAGGTTCAGGAAGTAATAAAATGGTAAATTTACAGACTTTAAAAATATTATTACTGTGCTTAAAGAACTTGCTTTAAGTATCTTAAATTTTCCTTAAGCAACTCAGCAACAAGGTAAACACCCTAAACTAACCAAGTGAAAGCAGTCACCGACAGGCTGCCCTCATGGCCTGATAACTGTCGCCTGGGGCCATGACCCAAGGGAATGAAGATGAATTTTTGATTTTTATAATTCTTTAAATTTCTAAATTTAAGAGTTAAATAGAATCCCATATACTCTTTACTAAGAATGTTCACCTTTAATTTTTAGACTTTTGAACACTTTATTACTAGTTTATTTTTGTCTCTGGTTCGTTACTATACTGTTTTCAAAATAGTGAATATCTAGGGACTCTTTTAGTGATAAACCTTTATTTCCAGGGGGTCATGTAGTATTTCTTTGTAGTATTGTAATGTTGGATCTTAACATATAAATCTTTCGTTCAGCCAAATCACTTTAAGCTTGGCTAAATCTTTGTTTTTACTTTAGGTCTGAATAATGATACATGAACATTTGAAGACTTCATTTATTTCTAGTTCAGAGCGGCTTTAGATAGTGAATGAACTTTGTGTTGTATGTATCTCTTGGATGAAATGAGACGGGCTGGAGTTGGGTACAGGACTCAGAGTCAGACACCTGGATGAGAATCTGGCTCTTCCACGTGTACTTTACCACTTTGCACCACTTTTCATGTCTGTATGAGGAAGCCAACAATGTCCCTCTCACTGGGCTGTTGTGAGAATTAGAAGAGAGACTATATGTGAGGTCCTTTGCAAATGGAACTTTATGATTGTTTAGAAATATGAGAATATATTTTTTTCATGCAAGCATATATGAATAAATACGAGACAATACATGTTGACTATCAGATGTACCCCATGTTTATTTTCCCTGTACTTTAAAAAAACTTGTTTATTCTCTCTACTGCTTTATAAAAGTATGTATGCATTATTAGGTTATTAAGTATAGAATGTCCTATTTCCTTAAATACTGTTTGACAATTAATATCTGACATTTCACTTTAACACTTCTTGTTTTGTTTTTGCCAAGGTACATCCTCATTCTTTCAAACGCATGTTTTAGATTGCGATTATCTTTCACATTTTTTAAGAGCAATTTTTGTGAAACCATGAGTAAATCAAAAATTTGTATTTTTGAATATGAGTTCTGTTGTGGAACCAGTGTAGCACAGATAGCTTGAAATATTAATGAAGTGATTTGGAAGGATGTGGCTAATAAACACTATGTTGATGGTTTGAGAAATTCCATTCTGGTGACTTTAATCTTGAAAATGAGCCACGTGGTAACCTGAGATCAAGGTAGATGATGATGAACTGAAAGCTGTAGTAGAAGCGAATCCATCTCAACCTGTGTGTGCATTAGCTGCAAGGTTTGACATTACTATTTCAGCGATATTGTACCATTTGAAATAAATGAGCAGGATAAAGAAATTAGATAGATGGGTTCTGCATGAATTAAATAAGTCTCAGAAGAGAAATTGTCTCAAAGCTTGCCTTTCTTTGCTGTCATGACATAAAGGCAAATCATTTCTACACTGTATTATTATGTGTGATGAAAATTGGATTTTTTTTTGACAATCACAAGCATTCAGCACAATGATTGGATAAAGGTGAAGTGCCAAAACACAGTCCAAAACCGAATGTTCATCAAAAAATAGCTAATGATGTCTGTTTGGTGGTCCAGTGCTGGTTTTATCCACTGTAGTGCCATGAGATTTGGTCAGTCAATTACAGCGGGTGTCTACTGCAACCAGCTGGACGAAATGATGAGGATGCTTGCGATTAAGCAGCTGAGATTGGTCAATAGAGACAGGCCAATCCTTTTGCAAAACAGTGCTTGACCACGTGTTGCATGAACAACACTGCTCAAACTACAGAGGCTGGACTTGGAAACTCCATGTCATTTACAGTATTCACCAGACCTTGCACCAACTACCACTTGTATCCAGGCTTTGGACCACTTCTTCTATTTTTTTTTTTTTTTTTTTTTTTTTTTTTTTTTTGAGACAGAGTCTCACTCTGTTGCTGGGCTAGAGTGCTGTGGTGTCAGCCTAGCTCACAGCAACCTCAAAGTCCTGGGCTTAAGCAATCTGTCTGCCTCAGCCTCCTGGGCGGCTGGAACTATAGGCATGCACCACCATGCCTGGCTAATTTTTTCTATATATTTTTAGTTCTCCAGCTAATTTTTTTCTATTTTTTTTAATAGAGATGGGTTCTCGCTCTTGCTCAGGATGGCTTTGAACTCCTGAGCTCAAACGATCCTCCCACCTCGGCCTCCCAGAGTGCTGGGATTACAGGCATGAGTCATGGTGCCTGGTCTGGACTACTTCTTGCAAGAAAATAGTCAATTCTCAACAAGCTGTGGAAAATGCCTTTCATGATTTCATCACCACTTGCTCTCTATGCTTCTTTGCTGCTGGTGTAAGCAAGACTGTTAAGATGGCAAAACTGTGTCAGTGGGTTAGGCACATACTTTGATTACTTATATAGCTTCTTGTTTGAGATAAAATAAACTAAACTTTTGATGTGAAGTTGGACATTTCATATTTAATGACCTCATACATTGAAGTTCCTGATAGCTTGGGTCTTTTAAACTATAGTCCGCTTCAGAATGTAGTCCTGAAGAATAATAAGAAGCTGGTTTAATTTATTCATGGCTACAGATTTTTTCTTTTCTTCCTAACTCTATATTCATCTTTAAATCATACATTTAGATCATAATCAGGTATTTTATTTTGTTGGCTCTTAACACAGTGAAATATATTCTGGTTTTCAGATCCTTTTTCCTACTTACTTTTTGCCACATATTATTTCTTCATGTATGAATCTTTCACTCAGGGTGGCTGGCTTGTGATATATCCAACACCTTCCACTGTTTATACTGCTTATGCCTTTGCTCACACCATCCACCCACTTGCAGTTCCTTTCTACTCTTGGAGGTATAGTCATGTGCTGCTGCATAATGATGTTTTGGTGGTCTCGTAAGATGACAATACTGTATCTTTACTGTACGTTTTCTATATTTAGATATGTTGAGAATCACAAATACTTACCGTTACGTTACAGTTGCCTATAGTATTCAGTACAACAACATACTGTACAGATTTGTAGCCTAGGAGCAATGGGCTATACCTTATACCCTACGGGTGTGTTAGGCTATTCCATGTAGGTTTGTGTAAGTACACTCTTAGATGTTCACACAGTGAAAAACTCACCAACAACATGTTTCTCAGAACATATCCCTATTATTAAGTGACACATGACTGTTCTTTCATATTATTTAGGCGTGGTTTAAGCCTAATCTCTTCCATGACGTCTTTTCAGACTACTATAGCCAGAGTGATGATTCTGATTTTTACATTCGTATGTAGTTGTTATATGTAATATTCATCTTTTAATTAGTTGAGAAGTGAGGAAGGCTTTTTTTCTAGGAGCCTCTAAGAAACCTTTTCCTGCGTGTCATTTGCCCAAATGGACTTAGGTTTACTCATTACTGAAGCACTAGTTGGTCTTGAGGAAGGTATTACTATGATTATTGGTTTATATTAAACAGAGCTTAACTCTGCACCTGGGGTAGAATCAATTTAGACGAGTAAACTGCATTGTGTACACAGATACCTTTTTTCCCGAGAAAACAGCCATGTAAATTTTTAAGGAATCCAAAAGCCTTAGAAATATTTTCAAAAATCTAAGTAATTTCTTTCTTTATTGATTTTTCATGTATTTATTCATTTTAAAGTTATTTTCTGTCATTAACAGACTCATAGGCTACTGGAGGAGTCAGATGAGTAATTTTTAGCAAAAGTATCGTAAGTACAATAATATAGTGTAAGCAAGATGCTAAGGAAATACCAGTTTCTTTCTATTTGTTCTACCACATATCAAGGCTAGTTTCCTATTCTTGCCGTCTCTTCTTTGGACCTCCCTCTGCCCAACTGCCCAAATTTTCTATAGCAATAAAAGAAATGTAGCACAAAATTATTGATTACAATTAAAAAGACCTTTTTCTTGGTTCACTGTATAAAATGGACTGTGATAGCATCACAAATGATTGCCTTTTATTATGGTATTAAATAAAAGGTCAGTGCTATTCTAGAGGAGGTCCACCTTAAAAGCAATAAGAATTGATCTGAATTTTTCCATATGCTTTTTTCAGTATATTCTTTTTTTTTTTTTTTTTTGAGACATGGTTTTGCTCTGTTGCTGGGGCTAGAATATAGTGGCATTATCATAGCTCACTGCAACCTCAAACTTCTGGACTCATGAGATTCTCCTGGCTTAGCCTCGTGAGTAGCTTGGGCTACAGATGTGGGCTACCATATCTGGCTAATTTTTTTTATTTTTGTAGAGATGGGGTCTCACTATGCTAAGGCTGGTCTTAAACTCATGGCCTCAAGCGGTCCTCCTGCCTTGGCTTTCCAAAGTGCTAGGGTTATAGATGTGAGGCACTATGCCTGGCCTGCCACTTGCTTTTAAAATATTTCCCCCAGTTTACTTTGATTAACTTCTACTTCTTTTATTTAATGTGTATGGATTTGACATAGTATATGACAAAACTTAAATGAGAAATTAAAAAATATTGTTTAGAATGTAGATTTTCTGTAAAAAAATCATGACTTAATAGTCAAACAAAAAATAGAATATATTCCTCAACTTAATTTAAATTGTTACTAGATACTCTTTTCAATTATATTTTACAGATCTCCATCTTTTGTTGAGTAATATCTACAGGAATATTTTATCTTTTTAATCTTAGTAAAGAAATATTATTAAAATGGGCACTGAAAACATATTAATAGCTCTCAAACTGGGGTTAACTGACAGATTGTTTAGAAGTTGAGAACTTCCATATGGAAGGAGGAGGAGAGCTAGCCTTTTCCTAGAATATGAATATAGGGCAAATGGGAATTAATTCAATTTATTGCACCTTTTGTTTTATTACCCTGCACTAGAATAGCTTTCTAACTGATCTTCTGTTCCCCTCACCTTATCTACTATAATCAATCCTCCATTCATCTGGCAGTTATCTTTCTAAAATATAAATTTAAAAATTTAAGATATGACACCATCCAATCAATTTTCGGAATGATATATTAATAGAATCTTGCTTTGCCCACTTTTTACCCATTTTACCACCTTATAGCCTGTTCTCCATCTAATATCTGATTATCTCCTCAGTTGCCATCTATCAACCATATGCAGTTCTGCCACTTTTCAGGACATCTCATGCTTTGTCATGTCTGTATGCCTCTGCACATGCTGTTTTTCTGATGTGGAATGCTGTTTTCTTCCTGTGTTCTGGAGAAGCCCTAATTTTCTCCCAAGAGTCACTTTTCAGAAGCTATCCATGACTTTTCTTGTCAGTTGTGATTGTTTCTGTTATGCAGTTGTGTATAACTGGTACACATAGCCTAGTCAGTAATTATTATATTGTTTTCTTGTTTCTTCACTCTGAATCTATTTCCTAACTAGAGTAAAAACTCCAATAGTTGATTTTACATATGTAACTCCAGGGTTCGGCACAGTGTCAGGTACATAGACACATTAAGTATTTGTCACATATTAAGATAGCTAACATTAGATTGAAAATGACATTTCGAGTGTGTGGTATTTGGTTTTCTTTATAATTCTTATTATACCATAAAACTTGAGTTTAACTTCTTTAAATGGGTAAGAGAAGATAAAAATTGTCATACTTAATTTTTTCAGTAGTGTTTAGTTTTGTGCCTGCTAGTGCTATTACCTCTTAGCTGTATACCTGCCCTTCTATACTCCACTGCACAGATAGAAAACCTGTGAACTATGTATGCCAGACTCCATTCCTAGCAAGTTTTCTGTTATGTACAGCCAAAGCAAGGCAATAGTAAAAGATTGGAAGGTGGGAGGAAAGACGCAGTTATTTATTTCCTCTTATTGGATGGGGTACATCAGCATGCAGTAGAGGATGACTGAAGGAACCACAGGTGGCTGTGAGTTCCAATAGCATTGTTGTTGGCTTTTTGAACATCAGTAGCAGCACTCCTGCTGCTGGGCAGTACATACTTTGTTGAGCAATAACAGAGCAGTCCCAGTGGTACCCGTTAGCGGTGTTTCCAAAAGCTCATTGGTAGTTGCAGGCTTGTGGCCCCCGGCCTTTGGTTTGCAACCTTGTTTTTGTTTTGTGCCTCCAAGTATGTCCCGCTTCTCCCTTTTGCTTTTCTAACCCCTTCAACAACTGTATAATCAATTTCCTGCATTAAATTTCCAGTGCTGGAAATACCTATAGTAGTCTCTGCTTTCCTTAATGGACAATAGCCAGGAGTGGTTTTAGGAAACAGAACTTCAAAGCTGAGAACATGAGATTTTTGTATCTCACCTTATTGGAACTGAACACAATGGGATCTCATTCCAATGGAAAATTGCCATTGCATGCAGGGGCAGCTTAGTTATGTAACTATGAACTTTCATACCAGAAATGAAGTGCTTATTAAAGTCAAAGCTTTGGGAAATCAAGTGGATGTGGTAATTGACTGTTATTATGGTGGAAATAATGACTTCTAGGACCCTGGGCTGTCTTGGATGTTTTTGAATATACTAGATATTTTACAGAAAGGAAATTATGAGCTCAGGGCTTTAAACTCTCAGTTCAAGTATGGTCAGAGAAACAGAGATCCATGATGGTCACCCAAGATTGTCTTACCTTTTGTCATTGCAGCAATGACACAGCTGAAAATAAGAAACAAAATTCAACCCTGAGAAGTATTGAATCACAGTACAATTTGAATTCAAAGCTTCCTAAGCCTTCTTATATGAAAGATAAGAATTGAATGGTAGACATAGGACCTTGAGAACTGAAATGAATATACTTATGTGAACTCATCCGAACCTGAGAGTTTGAACTCCAGTTCCTTGTACTTTACTGTCAGGGCTATGTAAAATCTGCTCTCTATCATCATCTAGTACGTATTATAGTTAATTTTAAAATGATTAAGTGAGGATAAGAAATGTCATACATTTTCCATTATCAGTGTAAAATTTTAAACCAGAGAACATTTCTTAGAACTAATAAAGTGTAGTAGAGGAAAGTGTTAATTAGTGCTTAAAGCATTTATTTGATTGGCTTCATCTAGGATGATTGTTCTTCCAGAATTGAAAATAAAGCAAAACAAAAACAAAACTTTAACACAAAAATTACTTTTAAAGTTTAGAGTTTCTTATCTCCCTACATTTTCCCTTATCTTATTTGCTAAATTAAAAACCAGTGGTTCGTAATACTTTTTGTGCTGATCCCTTGGCAGTGCAGAGTCAGTCTTAGAATGTTTTAAAATGCACAAACTTTATGCATAGGATTATAAAGGAAATAAATGGAAATAGAGCCATCAAAATACATTAAAATCTCTAATATCGTAATATATGAATAACAATAATAATAGGAATGCAACATTACTTCTAATAGGTATGTTAATTTTGGAGTTAGTAGTCAGTGTAACAGTGTTTCAAAATGTCTATGATTTCTACTGGTCATGAATACTGCTAATACTACTTTAATTTGTCTGTATTCTTAATGGAGGGAAATTTAAAATTTTAGTTAAATGTTAGTGAAAATAAACATATGAACTCTTTTACCTACAAATACATGGGCCATATCTCCTGAATTCTATCTGTTGAATTCTTTGGTGTGGGAAAGGTTCTTGAACACCACTTAATGAATCTCTGCTGTAAATTGATTTATATAACACAATTACATTGAAAATGAATATTTATTTTCTTTTGAGTATTTTTGCTTAACTATATATTTTATCCCAGTGTTTTATTTACTATATGGAGGGAAAAAACCCTCTAACATAAGGGAAGGAAGAGACTAAGTCTACATAAATAACTATTAACTCTTTGATCAATGAGATAACTCATAGTAAATTAACTTCTAATAAACTAAATGGTGCCATGAGGATCTTTAGGAGCAAAATCATTTTGAGTATACACTCTATTTTCTTCCATTTTGTCAACTGGTTCAAGTCATTTACTTGTAATGCCCAACTAGACTGGCCACATAGCATTTAAAATTTCTGTTTATTTCCAAAAGATTGACTTTCTACAATAATCTTCCCTAGTTGCCTGGTACAAAATTCTTACCAGGGTATTTACAAATGTATTCTTTGTTGTACATTTGTCAGCCCGCTCAAATAAAAGTGCAAATAAAGAAAACAATTGTATTTTGGCCACTACAGCTATGAAATAATTTCTGCATTTTTGTCCTTCCTTCTCTGCAATCTCAACCCAAATTATGACAATTTCCCAAGCATTTGAAAAATTATTGTGTTTGTCAGATTATTTGCAGGTGGGGCTGTGTATGTTAGTCTACAAATTAGTGGTTAATTTAATGATGTCCTAGTTTATATTAAGCAAAATGAAACCTAACAAGCTAAGCTGAAAAATGATTCCTGTTTTAACCAGTATCTTCACACAGCTGTTTAAATACCATATTGTACTTTTTTTTTCCCCCTTTCCTTATTTAGGATGGCACATGGTACTTGTGTAATCTTTGCTTATTTTAAGCTGGCATGAAAGAATGGTTCTCAGCAAATTGGAGGCAATTTGCAAAGCTGAAGGATAGTCTTATGAATTCAGGCCAAGTTAAATTATTATCGAAAAATACATCTTTTTCTCCCCAAAATTTCTCCTGAGATTCTTTTCTTTATAATGTTATATTTCAAAGTTTATGACAAAGGTACTTTTTTTCATTTGGTCCATGTAATTTTCTTTCTTTTGTGTGATGATACCATTAAAATAAGATTGGCCAGGAAATGTCAGATGTTCTAAAATTGCAGTAGTTCATGCTTTGTATTATCAATTTTATAATATTTTTCTGCCTAGAAATGTTTTGTTCTCCATATACAAATGAACAGGCTGACTCAAAGCATATAACACTAAGATGGAAAGTTTAAGTAATTTTTTGTAACTGCTTTTTTTTACTATTGTCACATCCCTACCACCTGCTTCCTCTACCCCCAGACTCCTGCCTCACCAATAAGACTCAAAGTTTCCTCTTGTTTTGTATTTACATCAATGTACCAAATGCAGCTTTATCTTCAGATTCCATTGTTTTGTTTGCCCTTAAACATTTATTTAACTTTCATACTTTTATGAATGTACTGTAATATTTTCAGAAGGTAACATTTTGTTGCAATACATCTGTGAAGTAGGACACTGCCATATGTAGACATTACATCTACTTTTTGTCATGGAACTTTTTCCTCTATACTGGCTGATATAAACAATATTGTAGGCAAGGAATACAATTGAGATTGGAAAAATAAGGGATACAGATACAGGAGCATAGATATTACTTAAGAGACTGAGTTGAATTACACCAATGTGTAATTGTTCTATTTTTTGAAAAAACTCAGTCTGCATCTCTATTTCCTAAAATGTGTAGTAATATTCCAATTCTCGTAATATCAGGCTGATTTTATTGATTTTTACTGTTTTCTATTTGAAAGAACTGTTATTTTTTTCTTATTGCTAGACACAGTGAAACAGTGTCCCATAGACTATTATACCAATAGAAATTGTATTGCTATGGCCATTTCTAATGAAGTTAGAAATACAGTCAAAACATATAGAAAATAGTTCCAAGGTAAAAAAAAAATCCTGTTAAAGAATAAAAGCAAGCTGTGTAAATTATCAATATGGTAAAACTTATGGGGAACTTAGTGACTTGAAAATTACTTTCTTAAATTAATAATATTGTAGGTCTAATTGCATTTTATAATGGTACATTAAGTTTTTATACAAAGTAAACATTATATATTGTGTATAGCTGCATTGCATAATTTTGGGAAGTGAGTATTACTCTGGAACCTGCTATATTTTTACCTACTGTAAGGTAGATAATCATAGTGTTTTTGCTTGGTTGTATTTTATAATAGAATATGGCATATATAAATATGTTTAGTACAAAGATCAGGACTAAAATATCTAAGTGTGAGACTAAAGAAATGGAATCAAAAATCAAAACTTAGTGACTTGACAGTGTTGGTGTAAATGCTATTAAATTAACAATAACAAAATAAATAGTAACATTTATATAACATTCGCCAAATATCACTTTTTAGTCTCTTATTTCAAGTGCCATTTTAAAGCAAATGTTCAACAAAATTAAAATACTTAAATTGTGAAGTATAGTAATAAAATAATTTTTAGGGTTAAAAAACAAGTTACTAAGTTTTGTAACATAATTTAAGATTATGGATATATTCTTATTTTCTTTTTTGAGTTTTCTATCTTATTCATATGGAAAATAGACTGATGTGATAAACTAAGAACTATAAATTTATTTAGAAAATAGTTCTTACAATTAACCAGTTCTTTAAACATCAGAGCAACTCTTTTAATAATAATGAGAGATCAGTTCCATAAGCATAAATGTAAAAAGTATAATGTTAATGTATACTGACAGTCCATATAATTCTCCCACCCCCATTTCGCTCTAAACAGTATCAGGCTCTAAATCCTGGTAATTTTTTTATTTCCCCTGCTTCATGCCAGGAGATAAAAGTCAGAAAACAATTACCAATTGAAGGTGTCCCTAAAGATTGGTTATGCCACATTATTTTATCAGGAGAGCTTATTATCATAGCATCCTAGTCAATTACTTTTCTGGATTAAAAAATTACACACACACACACACATATGACAGTGATCATCAGTGTGATTCCATATGTAAAAATGAAGTCCTTTAGATATTTCTGAAAATTCGCTGACACAGAGATTGGATAAATAAGGACAAGTCTATGCTAGAATTTTTTTTTAAAATGAACTTAATTTTTTAAAGCAATTTTAGGTTCACAGCAAAATTAATGGAAGATACAGAAATTTCCCATTTACCCCCTGTCCCTACACATGCACAGCCTGCCTCATTATCAACATTCCCACCAGCGTGGTACATTTGTTACTGTTGACGAGTTGACATTGACACATTGTTGTCTCCCAAAGTCCATAGTTTATGTTAGGTTTCATTCTTGGTGTTGTACATTCTGTGGGTTTGGACGAGTTTATAATGACATGTATCCATTATTATAGTGTATAGAGTAGTTTCACTGATCTAAAAATCTTCTGTGAATTTTTAAATTTTTTTTAATTAAAATTGTATATGTGCACGGTTGAAAATACAGAAATATAGATAGAATGAACAAGAAAATGAAAAGATGGCCGTTACACACATTTGATCTAAGTCAGTTTCATTTAAACAAAGATACCAAAATGATCTCTGTGAATTTGAGATATCTTATTTTACATTTCATGATATTTAGGGATCTATTATATATGTGGCTGAAATTTGTGATAGTTTTTCTAGAAGGTATCTATCATCCTCTTCCCTGCCCTACTTTTTCTTTCACCACTTTTTCTCAGGAGCTGCTTCACCTCATTATCAGCCACTTTTTATGTCAAGCACTGCATGTAGAGCAACAGAATGGAGACCTCATCCAGGATAATGATAGTCTTATAGGGAAGCTGTTGGTTTGAGTACCAAATTCCAAATTCTAGGATTTGGTTATTGGCTTTGTAGGTTGTGAAAGCTGATTCTTCAGTATTTAAAAATTTATTAGTCTTTCTGGGATAGGTTTACCAAACAAATTCATAAACATATTATTATATGGTTTTACTGATATATAAATAAGAGTGCTTATTTATTAATTTGCCATTACAGTTTAGCTCCAAGGAAATAAATTTCATTTTAAAGTCCTGAAGCCAGCTGATCCCACTGAACTTCATACTGCTGTTGCTCTAGGTTGCTGCCAATCCTTTTCCAATAATCTGGTCCTCTCTCCTGCTCAATTCATACTCTTCTCTTCTACCCAACTTCATACTCTTCCAAACCCTTGCAATCCTCTAGAAACCCCATTTCATAGCAAATCGAAAGAAAACAACTCCCCTCATCAAATAAAACAACAAAAACATGTTTTCTATATTCTTATAGTTGTCAAAGAGTTCCATTATTCTATTTCCAGTCCTCAACTAAAAACCCGAAATCTGGATACATTTTCCCCAACAGAGGACCTTGTCTTTTAGATAGTCATAATTTCAAGTTCTTATTTCTGGGGCTTTCCTTTGATAAATGTCAGGTAGGTCATTTGTTGAGTGCATTAGTTTTTGTTTGTTTGTTTTTTGAGGAAAATAGGAAAGGTCACACTTAAACTTCCTTACATATCTCTTCTAATTATACTTTTTAAAGCACTATGTAGGTCATCTTGATTTTGGAAAGTGATGTTCAGATAGTTTAATCTTCTCTTTCTAAGCACGCTCATGTGTGCAACTCTCCCTCCCTCCCCCCCATATACACACACACACACACACACATATGCACACACACACACACACACACACACACTGGCTCACAATATTTCTACAAATAGTTGAACATTACTTTTTGACTCTTCTCAATTCATTCTCAGGTTGTTAATTTCATTCCCATTTGGGGCACAGTATTTATTATTGTTCTCTTTCTCCATCATACCATTGTTAGTATATTTTTGCTTTGGAAAAAGCTATCTCTATAAATGCTGTGGCATTTATTTTCTGTAGAAGCTTTAGCTGCAAATTTTATTTGGACATTGATTTCTCATCATATGATAGAAATGGCAAGGTTAGCAATTCAGGAGAGCTTCTCTCTTCTGTTAACAGTACCTTCATCCTCTTATTAGTTTAATTCATGATAATAATCCAGACAAGCTTTGACCATTGAATCCTTTAAGGCAGCAGTGTTTCCCAAAGGCTATTCTTCGATTTTGAATAATTAGTTTCCTTAATTCATTTTAGTCTATGAAATTAATAGTATATGGGAATTCATTTTCTTTCTGATGCAATAAACTTTCCATTAATGTATGAGATTAATTTTTATGTTTTTTTCCTTTCCTATAGAACTGATGGTAATAGTATTCAATAGGGTATTTTATTCTGTTCAGACTAAAGTTCTTTTGGGGGGTTTGTGGTTTTAATAGTTGTTCCCTCAACTCTTCCTTCCATCACACATTTTTCTTTTACTGCACAGGAAATGATGAAGTCTCTCCAAAAACCATTTATGAAATCCCTGAAGAACCCTAGTAAAGGTGCTGAGATTGATTTTTTTGTTTCCTTTTTGTAAAAAATGCGCAATGAAATTTGTGAAGCCCATGTCTTTGGGAAGCTTAATATTCAAAAACTGTCAACTCAGTTTTGAAAAATTGCCTTTTTATTGCCATTATTATTTCTGACAAATGGATCAGTTGTAATATTAAGAAACAAGTGAATCAACCTTATTTCTTCACAAATATGATGGGAGTCTCATAGAATAAAATACAGGATGTCCTAATTTTACAGTCATGATCATAGAAATGAAATCCCAAGGTACCTTATAGAGATAAGTAAAAGCGTTGCAGAAATAAATAATCAAGATTGGTTGCTTCCAAACTGTTAGTGCATGTAAGTAAATTTAAAAAATTTGCATTGTGAGACTGAACTTTTTAATTTATTTAGCTAAAGATTTATTGCTCTGATTTTTATGTGGTTTTCTCTTGAAGGAAGGGTTGAGAACTATTCATGCTTTATGAATTGCTAATATTTACTAGTGGATATAATGATGAGATGATTTGTAAGTAATAAATGCTGTTTTAATTTTTCAGATTTTTATAGTCCCCTTAGAGAAAAAAAAATCAAGCACTTTGAGGATGCTTAGAGCAGAACAAGCAATCAAAGGGAGAAAATGTATACTTAGAAGTGCATTTGGGTTTTTAAACATTTGTGTCCTGAATATCTCTGCAATTTCAGAATTCCAAATGCTATTTGTATAAGGCCATCTTTTGCTTTCTAAAATTTCAAGGATGGGGGCAAAAAAGGCAGTGTAATGAGCTATCTTGAGGCTAGAAGGATCCAATTATGTTTGAGAAGAATATTTAGTGAATGCTATATTGGGGGCTCAGGTCAGTGGAGCCTAGTATAGAGCTAGGGATGTTGTAACCCCAGTAATTATCTCACAAATGAGTCATACTGAGAAATTGCTCCTTGAAATCTATTCTATGTCGTACCCTTTCCTGATATAGCAGTATTTTTCTTTGGTACTCAAGCTAGAAGTAATCAGATAAAAGAGTCTAGGTAATAAAGATTTTGGTAATTGTCATAATCTCTATTAGAGAAGCCAAAGAGGGGGAAAAATCATTCTTTATTTGTGCTACGTTTTTAGTGTGATGACTGGTATTCTGCCACTTAGTAGATGTGTGACCTTGGTGTGGTTAACCTCTCTGTGCCTCAGTTTCTTTATATGTAAAATAGGAGCAGTAAATGGCACCTCCTAGCATTATTGTAAGGACTGAATGGGCCTCTATATACACCTGTACAGACATACACAGCGAGAGAGATAGAGATTGAGATCTTAGATTGAGTGCTATGTATAGGCGTTAGTTGTTATTGGCTTTAGTTATTGTTATTCATGCTAGACTTCATAAATAAGAGCATATAATTTATTCAGCAAATAATAATTAAGGCTCCATTTTGTGCCAAACTCTATTTGAGGTGCTGATGATACAATAATGAATGAGGCAGACAAGGACCCTGTTCATGTGGAACTTCCATTTTGGTTTGGGAGGTCAGAGAGACAATTCAACAAGTTATTTAATAACAAGTGATAAAAATGTCAGGTATTATTAAGTGCTGTATAGAGGATTAAAGTAAGGTGGTGGGATAGATTGGGCAGTCAAGGAAGTCTTTTTTAAGAAGGTGGCGTTTAAGTTGAGAGCTGATGACAAAGAACCAATCTTGTAAAGATTTGGGGCAAGAGCATTCTAGTGTATAATTTCCAAGATGTGCTCAGACTACAAAAAGGGTGCTAGTGATGCTAATGGGTACTAGCCTGGATAGTGCAGGATGTGACTTAAGAGACTGGTGGGAATCTTGTCTTGTGGGGCTTGTTAAGCCTGGATAAGGAGTTAGAATATCATTCTAATTGTGGTAGGATACTTTTTGGAGGGTCTTTTAGCATGAGACTGGCATGGCCTAATTTACATTTTAAAAAATATTTTGATTAAGACCTACTATATAGTTACCTAAAAGGTAATATGGTATTGGATGGACACATTGATTGGTGGCATAGAACATGGAATGCAGAAGTAGACCTACACAGATATGGCCAATTTAATTTTTGACAAAGGTACAAAAAGAGTTCAGTGGAGGAAAGTTAGAGATTTCAACAAACAATGCTGGAGCAATTGTGCATTCAGAGGTAAACTAATGCACCTACCTAAATCTCACACTTTCTACAAAAATTAGCTCAAATAGATCATTGACTTAAATGCAAAACATGAAAGTATAAAACTTTTAAGAAAAGAAAATAGGATAAAATCTTTGGACTGTACGGCTAGGCAAAGAGTTCTTAGACTTGATACCAAAAACATGATCCCCAGAAGGAAAGTTTGATAAGTTTGATTTCATTTGTTCTGTGAAAGACTCTTTTTAAAAGAATGGAAAGATAAGCTGCAGACTTGGAGAAAAAACTTGTAAACCACGTATCTGACAAAAAACTCATGTAGCTAGAATATATAAATAACTCTCAAAACTTAACTACAAAAAACCCAAGCAGTCCAACTAGAAAATGGGCAAAAGCCAAGAACAAACATTTTACTAGAGTATGGCAAAAAAGCACATGAAAAGATGTTCAACATCAGTAGCCATTAGAGAAATGTAAATTAAAATAACTATAAACTTTTAGTATATGCATATCAGTATATCTAAAATAATAAAGTAAAAACTGCAGTGCTGGTGAGGATGTAAAGAAATTGGATCACTCATATATTGCTGGTAGGAATGTAAAATGGTAGAGCCACTCAGGAAAACAGTATGGCAATTTCTTATACATCTAAACTTGCAATACTGTGTGACCCAGAAATTGTACTTTTGGATATTTATCTTAGATGAAAACTTATGTTCAAACAAAAACCTGTACATGAATGTTCATAGCACCTTTATTGGTACTAAAACTGGACACATCCAGATGTTCTTCAACTATGATCGGTTAAGTAAATTGTGATATAGGTACCTGGAACCCTACTCAGCAATTAAAAGGAATGATACACGAAATAACCTGGCTGACTCTCCAGGGAATTATTTTAAGTCAAAGAAAATCGGTTCCCACAGGTCACATACTGAATGTATACATTTATATCACATTCTTGAAATTGCAAAATTATGAAACTGTCAAGAGTCAGGACTGTGGTTGGTGATGGGGAGGAAGGATTGGTTGTGTCTGTGAAAGGACAACAGGAGGGATCCTTGTGGTTATGGAATCGTTTTATGACTTGACTGTGTCAATGTTAATATCCTGCTTGTGATTTTGTATTATAATTTTGGAAGATGTTACCACTGGGAGAGTCCATGTAGTGGATAACATGGGATTGTGTTATTTCTTACAATGGCATGGGAGTCCACAGTTATCTCAGAATAAAAAAGTTTTTAAAGAGAAAAACCTTTATTTGTTACTTTGGCTGATCAGTAGAGAATATATGGCCTCCAGACCTAATAATCTTGATTTAACTGGTGGGGTCTGTGTGTTGTACGTTTAGAAAGACCTGAAGATGATTCTACTATGTAGACAGGACTGAGGACCTCTGCAAAGCTGCAAACAAATCTGGGCTTTTAAGTGCAGGATGTTATCCATTTTTTTAGGTTCTGTGTGATGTTTGTTACAGGCTTTTGACTCTGCAAGTCTGTGACCTGATCCCAGAGGACCATTGTCACTTCCTCAACTGAGAACCACTCAACTGAGAATATCTATAGATATCTTAATATTTTCCCTTCATAGTTTAATCTTTACTCTAATGGTTCCCTCCCCCATACATTCAGCTTTTATTTTAGACACCTGTTGAAATAATTACTGTCCTTACTTGTAGTTACTGTAATTTTGTCAGCAAGGATGCAGCACTGCTTATTTGTGTTTCCAGGTTGCTATTAGTCCTTTTCTTTTCCTTTCCCTTTAAAATTGGTCCTGGCTGGGCAATAAAATCCCACATGTAAACAGAACACATGCACGTCTTTTTACATGGTAGCTGTAGGATTCTGTTTTTAAAAAAACCCTAATATTTAATTCACATATAAGATTCCTTTTTTGAGTGCATGTTGCTTTTGATGACGTAACATGGTAAACTGTTACATCCTCAATACATTTAATACTTTATTTTCTACAAGACCTACTTTATGTCTTTTTTAAGTAGAGAAGCACACATTGCTTTTTCCTCTGCTTCAGCTATAATTTTATGGAATTATCTGGTAAAACCCCACTAATGCTAGGTTTGTATTTGCTCCTGAAACTGCCACTCTCTTCTTTGGTTTTCTAGTGGCCACTGCATTATGTGTTGCATTTTGAAGATTATTTATTTGATGTAGAGCTCACCAGAACACCTAGTGCATAGTAGGCATTCAGTGATGGATATTGAATAAAATTAACAGCTATTTAGTGATCACTGCTATGTATCACCACTGCTTGGCATTATCGATAGTCCCATATTCATGTAGCTTTTAATTTTGTGGTGCAATACATAAACAATGACAACTATCCAAGGCTTGTTATCATAATATCCTGTTAATGAACACAATGGAAACTCTTTCTCAAATGTATTTGGTATTCGTGTGTGTGTGTGTGTGTGTGTGTTAAATAGTGTACTAGCTTGATGCCTTTTGTCTCTGCCTTTGTCTCTCATCCTTTTTCTTATGTCTCAGTGTCATAGTCATGCACATATTATTTATGGTTCTGGTAATTCAAGACAAACAGTGAAGTATGTAGGTTGTTCCTTAATAAAGTGTGGTCTAGATAATTTTGCCTCTTGACTGTACTTTTTCCCCTTTATGGCCTCAAGTGCACAGAATTTGTTTGCTTATGGCAGATACTCATCATGGATCAGTATTAGCCCCTCTTTTATTCCAGTTTATTACTTTTTTTAATCCTGCCTGCATTTTTCTTCCTCCTTAAGTATTATTTATTGCATTTCCATGCAATTTGCTTTTTATCAGCTTATTTAGATATATGTATATTCTTGAAAAAAGATTATACTGTTTTATTTATTTTTTAAAAAACACTTTTTAGCATGTTTTACATCTGAGGCACTGTTTTAAGCTTTTAGCAACATTAATTTATTGAATTCTCACAACAACCTTGCGGGTAGGTTTTCTTAACTCTCTTAGCACAGAAAGGGTGAATAACTTGCCCAAGGCTATGTAACTCACAGGTGTAGAGCCAGGATTTCAACTGAGGCTGTCTGGCTCTAGAGTCCACATGTTTAACCTTATAATAAGCTTCCTCCCCATTAATACCGAGGTATTGTGCTGTGTGTCCCACTGGTTCTTTCCCCCTTTTCTATGTTGCCATGTGTACATCAAATTTATGATCTTAATTGCTACTTAATGTTCTGTTGTGAGCATATATCACATTTTACAAATACCAACTTTATTGAGTTATACATAC
This sequence comes from Mirza zaza, assembly GCA_008750895.1. Lineage (NCBI taxonomy): Eukaryota > Metazoa > Chordata > Mammalia > Primates > Cheirogaleidae > Mirza > Mirza zaza. The sequence goes on from VSMD01104697.1 coordinate 31,586, forward strand.
AATAAAATAATCTCATTTTAATTATATGACTTACTGAGTTTGGCCAATGTAAAACATGCTCTTCACCCCAGGATGTACCCTGGTACTCTTTCCAGTTTGTTTTATCCCGGCTCCTAGAAACCACTGATCTCTCTGTCATAGTAGATTAGTTTTTCCTAAACTAAATTTTGTATACATGGAATCACACAGAATGTACTTTTTGAGTGTGGCTTCTTTTGTTATACTTGTTTTCAAGATTCATTATGGCTGTTGCTTGTATTACTAGTTTATTTCATTTTATTACTCTATAATTTTTCGTTGTAGGGATATACCACAATTTGTTTATTTGTTCACCTGTTGGTGAATATTTTGGTTATTTATAGATTTTAGCTAGTATGAATAAAGCTGGTCTGAACATTTGTGCATAAGTCATTGTTTGACATGTGTTTTAATTTCTCTTGGATAAATACCTAGGAATGGAATTTCTGGGTCTTATGATAAATATGTTTATCTTTATAAAAATCTACTAGAATGTTTTACAAAGTGATTGTGTACTACTTGAACCAGTAATGAATAAGAGTTCAAATTCCTCCATATTCTTGACAACTCTTGGTATTGTCAGTCTTTTATTTTTAAGCTTTTTATTTTGGAATAATTAAAGAGTTATAGTTGCAAAAGTAATACTGGGAGGTCCTTTGTTTCCTTCACCCAGTTTTCCCCAATGGCACCATCTTGTATAACTTTGGTGTAGCATCAAAACCAGAGAACTGACATGAAAACCCATACACCCTGTTCAGATTTCACTAGTTTTACATGCACACATTTCAATGTATGTGTGCATATAGTTCTATGGAATATGTCTCACCTGCGTAGATTCTCATCGCCATCATCATAGTCAAGATACAGACTTTTCCCATTGTCATGTGCTAGCCCTTTATCGTCTCACCCATCCTTCTTGGCTGCCTTTTCACCATCTCCTCCCCCTTTTATTAAGCCTTTTCAACCACTAATCTGTTCTTCATCTCTGTAGTATTGTCATTTTGAGAATGTTGTATACCTGGAATCACATAGACTATAACCTTTTGAGGTTGGCCTTTTCATTCAGCCTAAGTCCTTTCTATCCAAGGTGTGTGTTAAATGTATCAATACTTCTAGTTCTTTCCATTTCATTGCTGAGTAGTATGGATGTAGCACCATTTGCTTAAAAATTCACCCACTGAAAAATGTTTGGATTGTTTCTAATTTTTGGTTATTACCAAAAAAAAGCTATTATGAACACCTGTATGCATAATTTTGTGTGGACTTACATTCTGATTTTTGTGAGATGAATGCCCAGTACTATGAGTGCTGGGTCATATGTTAAGTGTATGTCATATTTTGCTTTCAAAATTTTTAAAGAAACTGTCAAATTATTCTCTAGAGTGGCTATACCAGTTTATATTGCTACCATCGTATGTATTTTGTCTTGTTTCTTGTTATTTAGTCTTGTCTTGTTTCTCCATATCCTCACCAGCATTTGGTACTGCCATTAATTTTTATTTTAGCCATTCTAATAGTTGTATAAAAATATCTCATTTTGGTTTCAATTTACTTTTCCTTAATGAATAATGATGTTGAACATCTTTGCATGTGCTCATTTGCCATCTTTATATCCTCTCTGGTGAAATGTCTGTGTCTAATAGTATCTATTTTTAATCTTAGCCGTTGTAGTTGCATGTGTTGGTATCTCACTGTGGTTTTAATTTTCATTTTTCTGATGCATTAAGATGTTGAGCATCTTTTTCGAATGCTTATTGATCATCTTCTTTTCAGACTATCTGTTCATATTTTTTTTGTCCATTTTTAAGTTGGTTTATTTGTCTTATACAGTTATGAGTTCTTTACTTCTGGATATGTTAGTGCTTTTTTATATCCTTTCTTATAAATCCTTGCCTACTCAGAAGTCATGACAAATTTCTCCTGTTTTCTCCTAGAGGTCTTATATTAATAGTTATAGATTTTATATTGCATCTAAGATCCATTAAAAGTTAATTTTTGTTCATATGCCACTTTTTTGTGTTGCCCTGGCTACAGTGCAATGGCATGATAAAGGCTCACTGGAACCTCAACCTCCTGGGCTCAAGCCATCCTGCTGCCTTGGCCTCCCAAAGTGCTGGGATTATAGGCATGAGCCACCACACCTGGCCCCACATTTTTATTATTGAACCGCCTAGTGATTGTTACTTAGGTTTACTAGCATGAATAATATTGATGAAATAGCATCATACACAGCTCCATGTGGATATATAGAAAAGTATCTCTTGGTGGTAAGGTAAATATATATATTAATTTAAGTATACATATTAATATATATACTTAATGTCACTAAGTGTATGCAAATTTCTGTCTATAATCATTGCATATATTTATACTCCTAGCATGGCAGGAGAGTTTGTATTTCCTTTATTTTGACTTCTTGTGAATAATTATATAAGATTTTTCCTTGTCTTCACTTGCTTTCAAACTTCTATGTCATGTCTTGCTGTTCTTAACATCTTTCTCTCTGATGGTCTTGTGACTCTTTCCTAATTTACTTACTCAGATCTTTTGTGGAAGGGGAAACCTGTACTCTTAACTTGTTTGTCTTATGTCTGAAGTATGAGTACATTGGCTGCAAGTGAGGGGCTGAGGGCTTCACCACAAGTCTGGTGCTCAGGCTTTCTCATATGTGCTTGACCACCCTTTTATCTTCTTGTTGGTTCTCACCTGTGGTCTTTATTTTTCGTGATACTGAATTGGTGACCTCAAGTAAGTGAAATATTAATATGTGTAATTAAGTGCCAAATTGTGTGAAGATAATTTTCTAACATAGTTATGAATTCTATATAATTTTAGGTGAAAATATATATGAGCAGATGGTGAGGTGAGCAGTAACTTCAGTACCTTATTACAGGTCACACCTTGAAAGTTTGCTATCTAGTAAAGGACAAAACCATCATGTTATAAATATGCTGAAAAATGCTGTAATATGCAGTTTGAAACTTTCACATATTATGAGAAAAACTAGAATGAACAGATGTTTCAAGTCATAAGGGCTGCAACACAAACCAGTTAAATTTACATAATGATTTCATAGGCTAAAATATTAGTTATCTTCTCACTTATTGAAAAGTCCACTTATTGCCACATTACACTTAGCTGGGGTAAGAAATACCTGTACTAATCTTCACTCTGAAATACCGACTGAGGAAATTACATATGAAAATGAAATAATCCCTTTTTTAGTTTTTGCTAAGTTCTTTGAAAATTAATATTAGTTTTGAATTATATTTATAGAAACTGTCACTTAAATTAAATGTTGCTTGCATCTGGTGAGCAATTATGTCACCGTATCAGCAATTTAGTTTGAATCTGTCCTTACCAGTTTTGGTATCAACACTGGAAAATACTGGGACATCATTGTGAACCGTTAACAAGGTCCTAATGTTTTTTTTTTTTTTTTGCTATGTTTGTTCAAAATGTATAATTTTTCTTCCTGTTTCTCTGGTAGCTTGGTGTTTAAATTGTCTAAACAGTTTTTAAAAAGGATAAAGAATGTGAACATAGATTTAAGGGCTATTACTGATAGTTTTATATGTAAGTATAAACTGCTCTACTTCGCTTTTTACAAAAAAAAAAAAACAACAAAACTTACATGGAACAAAAATTTTTCTTACCATGTTTGCTTGGCAAACAAGTTTTGCTTTGTTTCTGAAGCCATATACTGTTCAGTTTGCCTACAACAAGTCAGGTTTATGCCAATGTTCCTAGTGTAATTATTAATAGCATCCTCTTTCATTCCCAAACTATAAAATATATATTATAATACATCTTTCAAATGGATATGGTTTTGATAGCCCTGGGCTCTTTTTCTGACCGTCATACCAACTAGCCATATGACTATGGGTAAAGAAAATCACCCAGACTTTTGTTGAGTTTCTTCATTTGCAAAGTGAAATAGAGTATTAAGGCTAAATGATGTCTGAATATTCTTGAATGCTTTAAAGTTCAATGTTTCTAGGTGTTTAGCTACTTCCAGTATAATAGTGGTTAAGAGTAGTGGCTTTCAAAAAGTTTATTCTATTTTACCATTTTGGGTCTTATTCTGTTCTATCCTATCCTATCCTATTAAAAGAAATGCTGGCGATGACTTACTAATTTGATTTCATGACCAGAATTTGGCTGGGTTGAGATCCACATCTTGATTTAGATATTCTCGAGTATCAATCTTAGTTTGTCACCCTGAGCAGTGATTTACTTTCTCTAAGCTTCGATTTTCCCATTTACCCTAAGGATGTTCTGAGGATTAAATGAAATAAGGTATATAAAGCAGTCAGCATAGTGCCTGGTATATGGAAGAACTCATTGCATGTTAACTACTCTTATTAGTTTTTCATACTATGAACATGATTTCCTTCTGCTAAGGTTACATGACATAGAATATAACAGATTAGAAGTATTTACTACATTCCTGTGAAATCATTTAAAATCAAGGATAAAATTATGTTCTTGTCAGTCAGCAGATTTGAAGCATATCCATAGGTGCTTTGTCAAACAGTAGTTATGTTTTTACAGAACTCCTGTGAAGGAGATAACTGGTTTTCTAGTGAGCTGAATCCCCACAAAGAGGTTGAATATCAGGGAAGTCATGAGAGAATTTACATTATTAATTTTCTACCCTGTTCTACTTAGGAATTGTTTAAATATTTTAAAAAATAGAAAAAAGTTCATCTTGATTTTAACTTAATGTATATCCTCTACATTAAAACATACGCCTTTTTGAAATATTAGAATCAAAAATTGTTTTCACAGAAAGTGGAAAGCATTAATATTTTATTATCTTTGAAGCAATAAGATATTTTCTTCTTTTTCTAAAATAAAATGCTAAATTTATACTCAAACACAGTCTTTTCATCTAATGCTCAATCAATATGTGAGGAACGTGGTCAAATTCGAAGGCTCGGCTTCTAAGTTTATTTTGCCTGTACCAGGTTACTGTTTGTGAGTTTCCCTGCACTTTTATTGCATGCACCATTGCTTAGATCCCATGTGCTTGATGTTCTTCCTGAGAAATGGGGTAGTGAGTATATGCTAAGAGTTAAATCCTTTGATTTATTGCTGTTATTCTGAACAGCCTTTCATCCTTGACATTGAGTTTCATTCTGCAGAGGAATGAACTCGCTTGGCCTTTACCATTGTGCTGTGAAAGTAGTTCATGGTGGCTAGGATGATTGTTAGGAAGAAGATAAAATAATGAATACATATCAATATTATGACATAGCACACATCACTCTGCCATATCCTTTCTATTATTAATTCAATTCATTTCTCAGGATAACGTGTGAAGTAGGTATTATTAATATTATTCTCAGAAAAGTTCAATATTTGCCACAGTCCTGAAACTAGTAAATGGTGAAGTTGAGATTTAAACCCATGAGTGTGTGACTCATATCATTTTAGGCTCATCCTGGGAAGTTTGTGGAAGTGGGTTTTGAATAATGCTCTCCAGATCACAGGCTTTAGCTTGGAGTTGTTCGTTTTCACTGGTGATGCACAGTATGTCAATATCTTCAAACCAGGCTAGGATGCAGGTACTCCTGGAAACAAAAAAGAGATTACAATTCAAAAATAATCATGACAAGTTGGAGGAACTAGTAAATGTAAACAGACGGTAGCTCAATAGAGATGTGTGCAGGGTAATTCACATAGGGAGGAAAAACAAACTGCACAAATGCAAGAGTATAGAACATTAAGAGGCTGCCAGGCAATTCCCCTTTTCCCCTGAAGCCCTGGTCATGTTTTTATTATGTAGAATTTGGGAAGAATTCAGAGAAATCCAACAGAAATTATTAAAAGGTTTGAGAAATCTCTGTGATGAAAGTCTGAAGGATTGGGTTTATTTAGCTTAGAGAAGTGAAGTCTGAATAGGGACTTAATTATAGTCTTCAAGTTCAGTGAAATCACAGATACAGAGGCCATGAGTGGTTCCCAAGAGAATTGTCTTTTGACAGGCATTCTTGAATATGGTTGTTTTCTTGGTTTTCACTGTGTGTGAAAGGATATTATACGAGTGATGATGAGCAGCTGTTCTTCCTTCACTGCAGGGGATGAGCAAGAAAGAGCTTAAATCGCCACAGGAGTGATTTAAGGAGAACTTTTCAAATATCCTTGAAAGCAGGTGGAGATTCCTTCAGTAAAGCCTTATTTGTTTGTTTTTAAGTTTTCTTTTTGGTTGACAAATAAAAATTGTATATATTTATAGGTACAATGTGATCTTTGATAATATGTTTACAATGGAATGATTAAATTGGTTAATTAACAGATTCATCACCTCACACATACTTATCATGTTTTTGCAGTGAAAACATTTAAAACATATTTTTTTAGCAATTTTGAAGTATACAGGCATTGTTATTTATTACAGTTGCCATTCTGTGCAGCAGATCAGGAAGGCTTATTCCTCCTGTCTAACTGAAACTTTGTATCCTTTGACCAAAATTTCCCCTCTCCCCATAACTGGCCTCTGGTCACCATCATTCTATTTTGTGTGTAGACTGCCAGGGTTCAGTGGGATGGATTTTAGGCTGAAAGGGAGAAAAAAGTTGCTTTATTTTCATGGTTAAAGGTAAACATTTTTAAAACTCATTCACTATAAGCTCTGTAAAATTATGAGAGCACCTTTCAAAAGTAAGTCTGGATGACAGGTATTTTCATGAGTCTCATTCAGTTTGGTAGAACCACTTAGGGGCTCTCTTAGACGTTTGTGGGCCATGCACGGACGTTTGAGAAAGAGGAAACTCAGATGATATGAGGTGCTGCTACCACTAGTCTGCAAAGGCTTCCTGGTTTTTTTTTTTTTTTTTTTTTTTCTCCTTTTGTTGTTCTTGTTCCTCAAAGACTCTCTTCTGATTGAATTACCCCAAATTATAAGATTTATCTGTGTCTTTTTATTATCCTTTTTTATCCAGAAATGACATCCATTTCCTTAATTGCTGGTCTCATTTAGATTTTAAGGGAGGGGGTGGTTTGTAATTAATGTGACGGTAAGGTATAAAATGCACATAAAAAACTCCTATAGGATCTTTATTTGGATAGACTTCCTTCCTTCCTCCTGCAGATATTTACTGAAATACTGCTAGGTGCCAGGCACTGTTTAGGCATTGGGGATATAAAACAGAAAAAAAAAATCTCTACCCTCTTGGAGGTCGCATTCTAGTTGCAAGGTAGATAAAAAATTATAAACATACACACACACACACACGTGCACATGTATATAAGGAGAATTAAATAGTGATAAGTGTAATCGGAAAACATGAAATATAAAAAGGGGATTATACAGGGTCAAAAGTTCAATTTGAAGCAGATTTGTCAGAAAGGCCTCACATATCTATGCATCACAGATGTTTCTGAGTTGCCTATTCTGGGCTTCTGCTTCTTTTCTCCCTTGCTTGTCAGAAACAGGAATTGGCAGCTTGGCACACACCCTTCTGCAAGGTTGCTGACCTCTGAGATGAGTGGAGCCTATGGGATTTGAATCATTTTTTAAAAAGAAGTCAATCATGCTTTAATAAACACTAATTATATTTAAAACTCACCTCTGAAGGCATTTAAAACATCTCAATGACCATACAAATATGACCAGAGTATAATAAGTATATAAAGCAGTCTGTTTTCCTCCTATATATTTAGAGGAATATTTCTCTTTACTTTTTATTATACTTCATATTGTGTGTTGCATAGTGAGTAATCTTTGCAAAGGGCAATAGGCAATGGAGTGTGAAAGGATTCAACAACCCCACTCCTGGAAAGCCCACTTAATGCACGTGATCCTTGATGGTGGGTCAATAGCGTGACCTTTGTATTTGCAGAAAAACCCTTATAAAAGAAAATTAAGAATGATGTAGAATTATTGCCATGAGCATGAGAAGCAATTGAACTATGTCCTTCTTTTCTTTGTCTAGTGGCATGTTGAGAAGAGAATATAAGAGATAGGATTAAGGTTAGAGATGTGCAATAAGGGTGTGAGTGGTTCAAACAGGGTAAGATTTAATTCAATGCTTTGCTTTTGAGGTGAGAGATATTAATAGTTAACTGTGCTAATAAGTAATATGTTCGTTAACCAAATTCGAATTCGCTTGGCCTTCACAATTATTATTAGGTCATTAAACATGAAATGTCCAATTTCAAGTCAAAAGTTTGGTTAATTATATCTCAAACAAGAAGCAGTATAATTAATCAAAGTATGTGCCTAAACTATCAACACAGTTTTGCCATCTTAATGGTAGCTGGTTTGTGCCAGCAGTGAAGAATCCGGGAGAGCCAGCGCCAATGAGATCATGAAAGGCGTTTTCCACAGCTTGTTGAGAATCGAATATTTTTCCTTGCAAGAGGTGGTCCAAAGCCTGGAAGAAGTGGTAGTCAGTTGATGCAAGGTCTGGTGAACACAGCGGATGACAGAGAGTGTCCAAGTCCAGGCTCTGCAGTTTGAACAGCCTTGTTTGTGTGACAAGTGGTCGAGTGCTGTCTTGCAAGAGGATTGGCCTGTCTCTGTTGAACAATCTCTCCTGCTTAGTCACAGGCATCCTCAGCATTTCATCCAGTTGGTTGCAAGAGACATCCACTGTCATCAGTTGACCAGGTCTCATGGAGCCGTAATGGATATACCAGGGCTGGACCACCAAGCAGACATCATTAGCGTTTTTTTGATGAATATTTGGTTTTGGACTGTGCTTAGGCGCTTCATCTTTATCCAACCATTGTGCTGAATGCTTGTGAGTGTCAAAAAAAGAATTTATTTTTCATCACATGTCACAATATGGTATAGAAGTGGTTCGCCTTTATGTTGTGACAGCAAAGAAAGGCAACCTTGAAGACAATTTTTCTTCTGATAATAGGAAATATATCCTGTCAGCATATATTATGGCAGGCAAAATGTGGTTTAGTTGTATGTGCTATAATCCCTTGCTGCTCACAGTGTGGGTTATAAAGTAGCAGCATCTGTACACGGGGGATAACGAGAAATGTGGAATATTTGGTTCTACTTTAGACCTACTGAATCATAATGTGTGTTTTAACAAAATCCCCAAGTGATTTATAGGCACATCAAAGTTTGAGGAGCCTTCCTCTAAGGCATGTACACATTGTGCTGTCAGGAAGGTACTGAAATCAAGGTTCTTGTTACTCTTACTGGTCTGTATACTAGCAGCCAGCATCAGTGTCACCTAAGAGCTTGTTTGAAATCCAGAATCTTATGTCCAGTCTCTATCTATTGAATCAGAATCTACATTTTCACAAGATCTCCATGTGATTTCTATGAACCTTAAAGTCACAAGCATTGATCTAAATTATATTATCTTCCTGAAGCTAGCTGAACTTTAATTCTAGTTTTAGAATAATATGTGGCATTAGTTTTTTTTTTTTTCAAAATGTCTCCCTAGTAGTTTTAGCTAGAACATGGCCAATTGAGTAAATATGCCTAGATTTCTACATCCACAAGCCAAGGAAGACTCTGCTCCACCTTAATGATTATCCTATATCTTCTGACGTTTGACCTAGACTGCTTCTCTCAAAACTCTTCAGTGGAGGCCACTTTTCCTGTTCCCTTTGCTTCTCATAAAAATAGAGGAGAGGTTTGTCCTATTTTTTCCTTACCCATTATGATTTCCAGAGCATTGTTCTGCAAGATTATTCAACAATTTCTCTTATGGTAATGCTTCTCCATCTGTGAATTCCCATTTTCCCCAGCCTCATTTCTGCTGTTTTCTATCCTTCTGGGCATTATCCCTCTTTCCTCTATGGCAGCATCTTATTCAGTTTTCTTATTGCTCTCAGTGCCTGGTACTTTTCTTACTTGTGAGAATTTTAATGTCTCAGGTTCACAATCATTCTCAGCTCTATTGACCTTTCTTTCTTCTCCACTCATGCTACCTTTAAGCAAAGCCATCATCACTACAACTTTCCCACATGTACTTCTGCAAACTGTTCCATTTCCAAGAGTCTTGAATTTCCCTTCGAATTTCCTTTCCATGAACTACCAACTTTTTTTTTTTTTTTTTTTGCCAATTTCTTAATTCCTGTCCTCTCTGTTCAAACCTGGTCTTCACTTGCCTGACCACCACAGTGAGTGGTTGTCACAGTGCCTTTACTAGCAATTTTGAAGGTTCATTCCTTTTTGATGTTCCCGGTACTTATCCATTAACCCTGGACTGCCTCAGCCATCTGCTTTATCTGCATTTGTTTTCAGGTGATCAAGTTTTGCTTCAGCAAATTACGAAACCAAGATGATTGAGTCAAAACTTTTATCTTTATAACTCAACTGGATGGTCCCTTCTGCTTTGCTGTCTTTTTATGCATTTCCTGTGCTACCTATCCCATGTGCATCATTTTAGTGTCTCCGGAGAGATGGGAAATAGTCTTTCCATAGAGTGATAAGGCTTTATGCTTTCAGGTTGAATTTGCTGTTAGACTTCTAAATCATTGTGCTTTTATTTCATTATAAATTTTTCTAGTTTAGTTATAATAAACTTTAATACCTTGCACATTGCTGTGTTGCAGATTTTATTACGATTTTTAGATGCAGATGGATTTTACCTTCTCATGAATATAAACAACATTAACAAATATTCTGTTGTCTTACTTGGTCTTATTCCCTGTTAAGACTTGTTGCTTTAAAAATTACTACCTGTAAGTAAGAAAAGAGGATGTTAAGACTTTTTCCCCTGGTGGCATTAAAGGGTAAGGGAATACAATTCAGTTGTAATTAGTTCAATTATATTGAATAGTCAGCAAGACTAACTGAATTTGTAAAATAAAAGAGCAATTCTTCAGTTTATGGGCAAAATAGCTCTGGAAGTTTTACACAATTTGTGCAGTAAAAAAGTAACTCTTTTATTTAGATGGTTCACTGCAGTGTCTCCAGCATTGTGCCAATAACTGTGGCAGGGCTGTAGGAGGTACATGGTGTTTTAACTGACTTGAAAAACTTGTGTTATATACTGAGAAGAAAATGAGTACTGTTGTTATCGAACCAAGTAGAGACTATTTACCTGTGCATGATGGAAAGCCAAACACCAAAGCACTGGTCTTTTGCAGTGAGAAAGGTTTATTACAGGGCAGTCATGCAAGGAGACAGGAGGCTAGCTCAGATACGTCTTCCCTACAAGCCTAGAAGCAGTATATTTATGCAGAAGATTCTGGGACTAAGGTTTCAGGATTGACAAGTGATTGGTGGAAGGAAAGGTGAAATGTAGAAAGTCCCTTAGCCTATGCAGTTGCCTCTTCACGTCTCTTCATAGGTTTCCTGTGGAAATTCAGGGGAGTTGGCATGAAATATGCAGTGGAAATTTGGGCTGTAACGTCAAAAGGTCACCCATGGGGTGCGTAAGTCCATTTTGTGCAAACTGCAGTCAGCCATATTGGTTCTAGCCAGTTTCCACCACTTTTGTTGTTTTGCAAGCAGAGGGAGGTTTCAACAAGCTGTTTCCTTACCTGCAGTCCTGTAAGACAAGCTCAGGAATTCCTGTTAGTCACCAGGTTCTTTAACTGTGGGGCACAGTTTCTCTGTGAGACAGAATATGGTATAATATGCAAATCGTATCATGTCACTCCTCTGTTTACAACGTTAATAGGTCTTATTTTTGGATCTTATTACTGCACATAAAGTCTGTACCCCTTGGAATAGTGTCCTTGGTCATTAACAATCTGACCCTAACTTCCCTTTCCAATGTCATCTTCCTCCACTGCCATCCTCCTACCACAGTCCCCACACTCTAGCCACTGTCAACTGCTCATCATTTCAGAATGTATCATTTACTTCAATACTTCTCTCCTTTGGTAAGCTGCTTCTTTGTGTTTTCCTTTCCCCTTGTCTTTGCCATCTCAAATGTTACTTCCTCTGCTCTGCGGAGCTTTCTTGCATTTTCCCCGGAAGAATTAGTGTTTACTCTTGATATGCTCTCTCAGCTCCTTGCTAGCTTCCATTCTTGTATTTTCCCCAGCGTTCTGTGTTTTTTTTCTCTGATTTCCCTTTTGATATTTCCTTTGACCCATCAGTTATCAAATTTTTCCTGTTTTTGATGTTTCATGTTATTCCATTGTGGTCAGAGAACATAAAGCTTATTATTTTTATTCTTTTAATTTACTGAGGTTTGTTTTATGGCCCAGCACATGGTCTGTCCTGGAGATTGTCCCATGTGTGCTTGAAAATAGTGTGTATTCAGTTGTTGCTGGGTGGAATGTTCTATACATGACTGTTAAGTTACTTGGTTTATAGTGTTGTTCAAGTCTCCTATTTCCTTGTTGATCTTCTGTATACTTGTTCAATCCTGTATGGAAAGTGAGACTTTGAAGCCTCCAGCTTTTATTGTTGAATTATCTATTTCTCCCTTCATTTCCGTCAGTTTTTGTTTCATATATATTAATGCCATATTGTTGGTTACATATATCTTTATAATTTTTATATCTTCCCAATGAGTTAACCCTTTTATCACTATAAAATCTCCCTCTTTATCTCCAAACTGGGAGTGAAGAAGGTAGGAGAAGTCTTGGCTCAAATACTACAGACACTTGCCTTTCTTATAGAATTTTCATAGAATTTTGTGAATAGATGTTTCTTTATTTTCTGTTTGCCCTTAGGATAAACCCCTCCTCCCCAACCTTTTTCTTTTTTTTAAATAATTTTCACCAGTTTCACTGGACACCAGGTCAGTGGAGCTCCTTATTCTGTCATGCAGAAGTTGATCTGTCATGCCTCTTCCTATAATTTTGTGTTTGTGTGTGCGTTCCATTTCCTTAGTAGCAATGAATTTCATAAGCCTTATGAGGCTGTGCTTTATTCATGTTTATTTGCCTACTATCTAGTGCAGTGGTTGAAATATTGCAGGCCAGCAATTCTCAAATATTTTCTATTTTAGACACAGTTGAATACTGAAATTTTTGGTGGTATACTTGAAGGAATTAAAAAATCAGAAGAACATTTGTGAAGCATTTATTGATAGAGTTTAACAGCATCTCATAATGCCTATACAAACAACTACAGTTGTCCTGTCATTCCTATGGTCTCTTTCCAGTGTCCTGTCACTTTTAGAGGAGAGCTGTTTGCTGCCCTGATAGATCTGTCTTATAACTGTATGAAATTGAGTTTGTTTGTTTTTGGTGACACTTGATGTCAACCCCCATCCCTGACTTGCAGCAGAATACCCTCATTTATATAGTGTTGATATACAGTATATTTGTATACCTGTTCAGTCCAGCATTCTTTCTGATAACCATGGATATAATAATATCTCTGCTTAATTTTAGCAAAACTACATACTATTTTTGGGGTCAGATTGGTTGGCATCTCTGTGAAGTTTATTAAGCTTCCTGAATATCTCTGGTGGATACTTTGACAGTGTTTGGTTACTATTGAATAAATCAAAAGCTAAATTATGAAGTATATGGAGTATAGATTCCATATAGTGGAATTCCATATAGTGGAATTCCATATAGTGGAATCTACACTTCCATGTAGTGAAGTCTTCCATGTAACCTAAGCTTATGAATTTCTTGACTTGCAACATTTTTTAGTCTTTGTACTCTGTGTATTTAATGGGTCACTAAATTTTATTGCCTTTATCCTGTCTTCTACAGATTTCTATTACCTGCCTTCTACAGGTTTCTAAATTTCACTCTCTCTTTGCTGTTCTTACTCATTTAGTTTTCATCTAAGCCTTTAAACTTACCACTAATTTGTAGTAAGAGGCTCCTAATTTGTCTTTCTTTGGTATGTGCTTTTTTCTTCTTATTTTTTTTTGTATGCCCCCCCCACTACCCAGTATGTGCTTTTTTGAAGCCATCCTGTACTTTACTACCCAGACCAAATTTCCTAGAATACCAATGCATCATGACATTTCCTTTATTGCTTGCCACAATGTTTTCTGAGTGTTTTATATGTGTCGGCCACTGTCTTAGATACTACATTTCACTGGTAAACAAGCTAGACAAGGTCCCTGCTCTCTTGAGCCTTCTGTTCTGTGTTGCTATAGATAGTAAACAAGTAAATAAGCAAGATTGTGGTAAGTGCTATGGGAGTAATAAACACAAGAATGGGATAACTTAATGAGAGCACCTTAGGCGGGTGATGAGTAAAGACATCTTGAGGAGATGTCATGTGAGCTGAGACCTGAAGGATGTCGAAAACTTAACCCCTCAGGAACTAGACAAAGAGGATTTCATGCAGAGGAAACACCAAGTGTAAAGATCTAGAGACAGGGAAGAGCTTGGCATGCTTACAAAACAGGAAGGAGACGATTAGAGTTAGAGTATAATGAAGGATGGAGATAATGAGATAAGATGATGATGAAGTGGAAGCCAGATTATGTAGGGCCTTGCTAGATAGTGGAAAGGAATTTAGATTTTATTCTAGGAGCACTGGGAAGTCACTGATGATTTTAAGAGGAATGAAATGACTTGTTCTTAAAAGATAAATCTGACTTGTGTGTGGAGAAGAGTTTGAGTAGGCAAAGTAGACGTAGAAGACTGCTAAGGAGGTTGGTACTTGTTCTAGGTGAGTGACACTGGTAGCTTATTCTAGGAGAGTGGCATTAAACATGGAGAAAAGTGGGTAAATTAATGATATTCAAAATGTTGGCAGGGTTAGTTCTTCCTGCAACCTCTGAGAGAAATTTAGTTCCATGCCACTATGCTAGTTGCTGGTAACTGCTGGCAATCGTTGGCATTCTTTGGCTTACAGAAGTAGGTCTCCAAACTCTCCCTCCATCTTCACGTATCTTTCTCTTTTGTGTTCCTGTTTGTTTCTCTTTCTCTTTTAGGGACTTGTCTTTGGATTTAGGGCCCATCTTAATTCACGGTACTTTCTTCTGAAGATCCTAAATTTAAAAAGTAGAACAGAAGATACTAGAGGCTGGGAAGTATAGGGGAAAGGGGGTGATAGAGATTTGTTACAAGATACAAAATTACAGCTAGATAGGAGGAATAAGTTCTCGCATTATATAGCACTGTAGTATGACTATAGGTAACAATCACATATAGTTTCAAATAGCTAGAAGGAGGATATTGGATGCTCCCAACACAAAGAAATTGTAAGTATTTGAGATGATGGGTATGCTAATTACTCTGATTTGTATATATTATATGTATGGCAACATCACTATGTACCCCATAAATATGTACAATTCTTTTTGTGTCAATTAAAAAAACTTTTTAAAGATTCTAACTTAATTACAAAGATCTTCTTTCCAAGTAAGGCCACATTTACAGTTTCCGGGAGTTGGGACACAGGCATATCATTTTGAGGGGCACAATTCTCTCACTACAGTGGGCTATTATCTTTTTTTTGCCTGAGACCACACTTAATTCCAACTTTCATTTAATTCTAATGTTTTATAAATTTTACCCAATTTTGAAAGTCTGGCTTAAGCCTTACTACCTCCATAAAATAGCTTCTGCTGTATAAGATTTGTTATTAAACATAACAAGTAATATCAAATACCTCGGTATTTTTGAATGTCTGTGATAATAAAAACAGCACGGGAGACTCACTCACTCCCAATAGACTACTTATTTTCCTTGCCTTTTATTGATTACTCGGGTAGTTCAAGTTCTCTTTTTCATGTTTCATTTCTTAAGGATTAGGAAAAATATTTTATTCTCATAAAAATTTGTTTTGATGACTCAAACTGTTAAAATGAATATTTTTTATTTTATTCAGAGGAATAAGATATCTTGAAATTTGGACTGAAGGTAGAGTTTTAAATGTAATCTCTGGGTGCAAGTTAGGTATAGATTCTAAGGAAACAGCTTTGATCACAAAAAAACTGGGCCATTGGTGTGAGAAAAGTAGAGCAAGAAAAATGCATATGGGCTAGAAAATGATAAAATATGTTATTAATGAAAGACCATACTTTATTAGGCTTTCCTTTCTCACCTTCAGATTTGTAGCCTAAAGATGAAAAAGTCTTTAGTTGGAGATTTCATACAAATATATATAAATCATGGCTTATTACCCAGCTTCACACCTGAGGTGCATAACTCATGTCTCTGTATGTTCCTAGAAAGATAGCTGGAATGATGTTTACTGAAGCATTAACAATGCTTATCTCTAAATGGTGAGATTTCAGGTATTTTTTGATTTTTAAAATTATCACTTGTGATTGAAGTGTTTTTTGCAATGAAAGAGTGTCATTTTAGAAACACAAATGTTTGGGGGTGTGGAGAGAAGAAGAATTAGAGAGTGGCTGGAGCCTCCAGGCTAGTTGCCTCCTGACACACAAGCAGGCTTGTATGGTTGCTACGTTCCATACAAAAAAACATAATTTTCGCTATCTGATACAAGGTAGAAAAGGTTGGGAAGGACTACATAATATACATGTTAATACTTAATTGTGTTGCCTTGTGAATAGTTCATGGAGACACATACATAAACACACACACACCAGACTGAATAAGGTCTATCTGATTTGTCAAAAGTGGGATTTTTATTATACATTATCAGCGTTATCACTTGCTTTCCTTCACTAATCCCCAACAACTGCTTTTGGACTGTGGTGTAGTTATAGGCAGTAGCTCAAGTATAAAACTGTCAGTGAGGGTATAATAATTCTGGTCCAAAGCCATTAGGAATTCAATCTAGAACATTAACTTCATTTTTAACAAGCTAATTCCCCTTGGAAATATTTGAATGTGTTGGTAGCATTATTTATATGAGTGCTTTACTTTTATTTGCAGAGAAAGAAGCATTTGGGCCAACTCCATGTCTCATTAGAGGTCCCCCTCCCCATTAGTGGGCAGTGTAGTCTTATTGACTTACAGGCACTGATATGTATCCCTTAAGTCCCTGTGAGAAGATCCTCTGGGAGTTTCCATGGAATTTCTATGAATATGCTCAGTGCAATAGCATTTTTCCAAACATGAAAGAATTCAAATAGGCTGGAAACTTGCCAATTTTAATTTTGACACATCTCAAGATTAGAATGTCAATGTAAATGAAGAGGCAGAGTTGTGCCTTGGTGCTACTGCTTTGGGATCAGAGACTGGGAGATGTCGAGCAGACAGAGCTGTAAATGATCAAGCGTGAGTGCTTTACATACTGATGGGGAATGCTGGTATCTTTTCATGTCTGCACTCTATTAATTCTCTAAATCGTTATAGTGTTACTCTTTCTGTTGGGAATAGCCAGAAAAGCTATTCTATCTGTGTTCCCTGCTCCTGGGACATGTGCCTATTTGCTTAAAGACTGGTCTTTGAATTTAGGGTTACAAAACAGTTGTTCAGGAAACAACTACAGCTGTATACTTCAGAAAACCCTTCTCTCTTTTGAGATATAACAGGATTGGTGATTCGTGTCTGTTTGTTAATTGCAATAAAGCTGCTATTGTAATTTAGTATGCTTGTTAAGAACAGTCCAACAATCCTCTGAGGAACAATAGATAACCTGCTATGTGTCTTGCTTAGGGAGCTAGTAATTATTTTACTGTAAATGAATCTAACAATAGCCTATCGGAAAACCACAAGAGGGATAGGCTTTGAGGGAGGAGTGTTAAAGTTAAGGCTCTTTGTTATTGACTATATTCATCAGCCTAAATTACTGGTAGTAAGGTTTTTAGAGAGGTTCAAGTAAAGGAAAATAATTAAGATTCTCTTCAGTTACTGTACAAAATTCTTAGTATGAGTGCATCTTATTTAAGACTCGTTTTAACCTTCCTTTTAATGGAAATTTTAATGTTTCATATTATGTAATGATGACTTTTTATATTTAAAAGGTGATCCTACCAGATGAGAGACTTGTAAATTTTTCCTGTAGGAATTGCTTGATTATTATCACTAATTACATTTTAGAGCTACCTACTATATTGTATTTTGATTTATGCTGATTTTTTTTTCCTGGGGAAAACAGGTGTAAGTAAAATCCCAGGTGCAAGTAATAATTTTGGGTGTTTTTAGATAAGTAAATAAAGGATAGGCTAGAGAAGCACATTATCTTCTCATAAAAAAGACTTTCAAAATTATATGTTGGCTGAGGAAACTGTAGGCAAGTTATTAATTTCCAGAAATTTCAGGAAGTATCTATAGTATTTAATACAGAATGGAGTTTGTTATAAATCGAACTGATGATTCAGGTGTTTGCGTACTCCGAGTCTTAGGATCAAACCTACTTTTATTTACACCCTTTTACTCCTTCCCTTTGTGCCACTGTACTCCAGCCAAACATAATTGTTCTGAGAACATTCCATGTACCTCTGGGTTTTGGCCATGATTCTCTCTGAGCCTTAAATGCTCCTAACCTCAACCTTTGTATGTCCACATCTAAGACTGCTTTAGATCTTGATCCCTCAGAAAGTGTTTCCCCATTGGGTGGAATGAATGTCCCTTATCTCTGAAGTCCCACAACAATGTATCTGCACCTGCCTGTATCCTCAAAGCCAAAGCTTATTTGCTCTGTTCATGATGACCGCATGCCCAAATTCCCACTATTCCGGGCTTCGTTCCTCATGTTCCAGTATTGCTGAGCTATTTTTATTTCACTACAAGGCTTCTGATGTTCTGAACTTTGATCAAGGTATCTCTTCTTCTTGTAATGTTCTTTCTAATCTTCCTCAATACAAAGTAAATGTCAGATCCTCTGTCAAGACTCCATTGTCACCTCCTCCAACATCTAGATCAATTAGCTAATCTCTGGACTCTTGCCACATATTTCTATATTTTAATCTGAGGTGATTTTATTTTTTACAGGGCAACAACAATTTCTTATTCTTTATTGTATTCTTAACATCTAGCATTGTACTTAGCGCACAGTAGATTCCAATAAGTATTTGAATGCATGAATGGGAACACAGAGACTAAGAATATCTCATAGGCTGTATGAAGGTGAGGAGTAAGAATCTTGGAGTAAAATAAAGACATGAGTTTTGGGGCAAAGATTGTGTTTCTATCTTCCAGTTTAAGAGAGGAGTCTGTGGGCATAAGGGGCTAGCAGTATAACTACTGTCGAAGGCCTAAGTTGGTTCTGCATAAGTTTCCATTTGGGGAAGGACAGATGCTTAATAGTGAGTTAGATTACAGTCTTGGAGGGTTCACAGAGTTGGAGTATAAGGGAAATGGTCCTAGGACAACTGTGTAGAAGCTTGTCTACTGTAAAGCAGGCCTAGAATGGTTAAGCCAATGCATGAGGATTACTGAGTAAAGGAGAAACTGATTTTTAAGTCTCCATCTTTCTGCCAATGGCTAGGACTGGTCCCAGAGTCTGGGGTGTGTGAGCCCAAAGAGAAGGGCTAAGTGAGTACAGCTAAAAAGGTCAGAGATGTCCTGTGTCAGCAAACCCTGGATAGACATTACTGTGAGCTTGGCTAACCCTTTCTATTTTTGTTCACTCCTCATATCTATTAATATATCAAAATTTTCACATTAGTCCATGTGTCAGCAATAAATGCTTAGTTAGGGACACTTACCATGTGTTAAGCACTGTACAAGGCCTTGGGAGTAAAATGGTGAATAAGACATGATGGTTCCTTTGGAACTCAGCTAGTGAGGTAGATGTACAATAACCAAGTAATTCCAAATGTGATCAATCATACTAAAGGGGCAGTGCACAGCGTCTTTGGGAATATAGTAGTGGTGATTTAATTTATTCTGGGGAATCAGGAAAGGTTTACATTTGGACATGCCATTTAAGCTGAGATCTAAGAAATGAGGAGTTTGCTAAAAACGCAAGGTGGACAGTATATAGAGGCATTAGCATAAGCAAAAGCCCTAAGCTGGGATAAAGTGAGATGAGGTTGAAGGTAGTGTGGTCAGGTGAGAAAGTTTATACAAGATAATCCTGAAGAGATATAGTTGGGGCTTTACCTTGGAAGCTATGTGAAGCCACATTAAGGATCTTAGACTTTGTTTAAAAGTTATAGGAAGTGATTGTGTGTTTGTGTTTTAAAACAATTACTCTGCACTGTGGAAAGTAGATTCAATAGGGGCAAAAGTGGAAATGGAGCATTTGTCTGGTTAGGAGGCTGTTGCCATGGTGCAAGTATGAGATGGTGCTGGCTTAGATCAGTGTGGATAGAGATGAAGTGAAGTGGAAAGAATAGAAAGGTGTATAGGAGTAGAATAGGCAGTACTTTGCCCAGTTGATTAGCTGTAGCCAGAGAGAAAAAAGTAGTCAAAAATGACTTCAAAGCTTTGTCCTTAGCATCTTGCTTTATGATGGCGATATTTTTTTCTGAGGAACATTTTGGGTAGCGTAGGCCGTTTGTACTCAGGCACCGTCCAAGATGGGCACTTGGATAGATGGACCTGATACGGAGATGGAAATTTGGAGTCATGGCAGGCTTCTAAGTGGATGCGATTATCTAGGCCAGTGGCTTCCAAAATGAGGTCCCCGGACCAGCAGCTTCAGCATCACCTGGGAGTTTACACATGCACATTTTTAGGTCCCAACCCAGACCTGCTTTTTTGTGGGACCCAACAATCTTCCATGTGATTCTGATGTGTGTGGAAGCATAGGGTGAGGAACAAAAGAAGGTCTAGGGCATGAATATATTTGTTATTTTACTCCTAAAGCAGACCTAATTTGTGGTGAATTTTATTAATACGGCATTCTACTTTTGGCCGTTCCATCAGCTGGGCATGCTAATGGAGAATGTTAACAGTCATAGCAGGAGTTATGTGGTCCTGAGACTATATGTTAAGATTTTAAGAATTGTCCATGTAAGGTAAGTGCTCTTTTTACAGATGCCATTTTAGTATGTATAAGCAAAATCCAATTGTTATATCTTTCTAGAGGACTGAGGCAAAAATGTTACAAGGAAGATAATAAGCAGATAAATACTTGTGTTTTCATTAGATGGAGGCCTTTTCAGGTCAACATACAGTCCATAAATTATTGAAATATAGTATCATGTAGAAAGTTACTCTGATTAAACTCTTTACCTTGTAAACTACTTTCCAAAGGGTAGGATGCTATTTCGTAAGCCTGTTAAGGTTGGTTTTGACAGTTAATTTGCTCACATAATAGCATAAGGATTCTTCTCGTATGCATCACATTTTTTAAAGGAGAATTCTTGTCCTTTATAATGAACTCTGATAAATATAAGAGATAATTGATGGACTACATCTACATAAAAAGAATTCAAGTTGCTAAATACAATATTCATGACAAATGGAATGTATTTAGACTCTTCGGCCTTGGGATTGCATTCTGTCACCATGCTCAAGAATAATACTGAACATTATGAAAAAATGAAAAGCAGGTCAGTAGAAGAGGTTTCTTTAAGGTAGTACTGAAGTTTATTTATCATAATGGGAGGCAAGTAATGATAACTTTCAAGTCATGGAGTCTATGCTATAGCACATTCACTTGACACATTTTCTTTGAATGAAATAGGTTTTTTTTTTTTTAATATAAGGTAAACTATCTTCTTCCTGCCCCCATTTAATTAGGGCAGCTGCACCGTAGGCATTAGAAAAAGCAAATGGGTAATTTCCACATCAGTGGGGAAGGTACACACATGTACGTACAAAGATGATACCGTAGGAATTAGGGATTGCACAGGTAAGTACTGTACAATCACTATTACCAAAGAATGATTGCCTGAGCCGAATCTTGAAAGACAGAAAGAGCCAGTATGGAGAGAGGTATTCTTCAATTAGAACATGATTTGTGCTTCCCCTGAGAACAGATGCAGGTAGCCAATGATGGTGTAGCTTCAGGTAAATTTCTAAGTGGCTTTTGACTATACACTTTAGGAAATAATTTTTATGTGGTGAGTTTGTATTTCATAGTCTTCTTTCATGTGGAATAGTGGGGTTTCGCTGAACTTAAACATGTAATTCTATCTTTGGGTCATATAATTCCATAATTTGTTATCTCTTCTTTCATGATGTGAAGATTGGTTATTTTTTTTTAAAAGGGCTGTAATACATACTACCATTAATTAAAATTTGTGTTTAACATCATATAAATAGAGAAGAAAATACTGGATTCATAGTATAATGCAATAATTATTTAACAGTCCTTTCAAATGAATGTCTTCTTATTTTTAAACTGTAAGATGAAATAAGTGTCATTTTCTCTGAAGAGTGAGGACATAGTATATGGTAAACACATAGTTTTTGTATGTTTTATTTTCTACTTCATTTTATAGTTATTTGCATACTTGCGTGTATTTCAGGATGATATGTACTTGATTTGGCTTAAAAATTCTCCCATTGGTTGTTTTCCCCTATGAATAATGTTTTTTCTATATGGACTATATTAATGCTTATTTATAGTTTTTTAGCATGATGAGATAATTTAATACAAAAACTTGAAACAGATTATTTGTTGGGTTAAGGAAATAAATCAGATAATCAGTGTTTCTTTTTTTTTTTTTTTTTTTTTTTTTTGAGACAGAGTCTCACTCTGTTGCCTGGGCTAGAGTGCTGTGGCATCAACCTAGCTCACAGCAACCTCAAACTCCTTCGCTTGAGTGATCCTTCTGCCTCAGCCTCCTAAGTAACTGGGACTACAGGCATGTGCCACCATGCCTGGCTAATTTTTTCTATATATTTTTAGTTGGCCAATTAATTTCTTTCTATTTTTAGTAGAGATGGGGTCTTGCTCTTGCTCAGGCTGGTCTCGAACTCCTGAGCTCAAACGATCCGCCCACCTTGGCCACGCCCCGCCAATCAGTGTTTCTTAAATTGGCTTTTGATAAAACTTTTACACAGAATCCTCCATTGGCTCCACAAAATCATGTCTGCCTGGTAATCTAATCACAGCTGGGTGTGTGATCTTGGACACTAGCAGCTTTGCAGGTAGAGGTAGCACAGTCAGAGCCTAGGGTTTTCTCTCCCTGTATGACCCCTTACTTTTGTGTCCTGCGTTGTCACTGGGCCTTGCTTTACCTGCTTTAGAAGCAATACATAATGGGCAAGATTTGCAGATGCCTCCAAGTTACCAAGGACCAGCAAAGACAATAGCTTGTATAGAGATTTGAAGTTTCACTCCTATCTCTATCCTAGGCATGCAGTTTTCACTTTTGTTCTTGTTGAGAAAAACAACAAAAGCATTTTTGTAACCAGCAAGTTTACCTTTTTGCCATTGTCTTTTCTCATTGCTACCATCACAAAGTTAAAACCTATTACCGTAAGCCTGACTTTGGCAAAACCATGGAATAGGTGAAGTTTGTCTTAGACATCTGATACCTCCCTTTTCTCTCCCTTTTCTGCCAGCTTCCAAACACCTAATATTCTTGAGTTCTTGAGTTCCTCCTGCCATCGGGGCTTCACGCAGTATTAGTGATTGGTTGCATACTAGTATCCTACCGCTTCCGGGATAACAGCTTTTTAAAAGAGAATGTCTGGGGGAGTAATATATAACAAATGGGAATAAATCTCTAATGGTAGAATTTAAAGCATCATAGTTGTGGGGGGTTGATGAGTGAGAAAATTGGGAACAGATACTTCCATCTAATTTTGAAGTAAATGTGTAAGTGACTACTTCCTCTGTTCTTTTTGTAAAGCTGGAGTTATTAATAATTAATGCCAATTAAAAATCTCTTGAATCACGTACTTTAATAGATAATATACAGTCTTGAATGGGCCAGCATTTACTTATTCTTCTTTGAAGAAGATACTCTGTAATGATAGAAAGAATGAACTATTTTTATACAATGGCTTATGAACTTGTAGACATGAAAGAATGATCATTGTTCAGCATTTCAATGTGTGGCCTATCTTGGAATCATTTTAATTAACCTAGCTAACACCTTTGTGAATGATAAGTGATATTATCCCTGGAGAATAGAATATAGAAAAAAAGGAAATACAATTCGAAAGCTTGGGAGAAGGAAAAAAAATGTTGCCTTCAACAAGTCTATTAAAGATTGGGTTAAAGAGATAGCTCAAGGTTAAAAATGTCTTGCTAAGAAGCTGCC
The DNA here is from genome assembly GCA_008750895.1 of Mirza zaza. Taxonomy (NCBI): domain Eukaryota; kingdom Metazoa; phylum Chordata; class Mammalia; order Primates; family Cheirogaleidae; genus Mirza; species Mirza zaza. The sequence continues at coordinate 55,489 of VSMD01104697.1, forward strand.
CAGTAAATCAATGAGAGAATTGGGAGAAGGACATCTGAGCTTGTGGCCTCTTAGGGCATGGAGTCACTGTTTCCTTTGAGGCTATGCTTATAATCACAGTAAGCGACCTTGGGAGAGCAGCGCTCCTAGCAATGAAGCAGATGGCATGATTCTCCGGTCACCCTCAGCCCATGAGCCATAATGCTGGCCAACTGTGATACAAACTGTGATACAAAAGCAGGATATGTTTAAATAATGGCATTGAATATATCTCAGAAATGTTCTATTTCCACAGGACTTTACAATTATTTTGTATTATCCATTCAAACTAACTAAAATTCCCTTAATCCAAAATCACTGTTTCTATTCAATCCTTAAAAAAAAGTCAGTCTGGTGGGACCATACATATTCTGTTGGCAAATTTGTATTTAGAAGGAAGAAATATTATCAGCCCTACAACTTTGTAAAGTCCTATAAAACTTTATGGGAATATAGCCTGTTAGCACTAAATCTTGGACATGGGGAGGAAATGAATTTGTAATTGTGATCTTCAGACTAAACTGATTATCAAAACCATCCAGAAAACATGATATTAAATCAGTTAAGGGTGGCCTTTGGGAAAACAAGCTTTCTGGATCATTGGAAGGGTAGGGCAGAGAGATTGATAAAGATACCCAGGCTCTGATTCTGCTTTCTCAGTCTGGATGAGGCTGTGACCTTGCTCATATTGAGTTTGATTCAGGAAACAGGAGAGCTGCTGTTTGTAAACATTCCTTTAAATGGAAGCGTGCCAATTGCAGCATAAATTCTTTCTGGGTAAGCAGTTTTAACCACATGCCTAAGAGGGCAGTGGCATGATAAGAATTTGGCCATTTCATAGATCTGGCAGGAAGACTCCACATCCGTGGCTAATTAAATTGGGGAGTTGGTCTAATCCCACAGTGGGCATGTGTAAATTCAAGTAAACCCCAATTTTACAGGTGAAGGAAATTCATTTTCTGGGAGAAAAATGACTTGCCTAACCTGACAGATGTTAGTGCCAGAGCAGGAGATAGAGACCAGGTCTCCTGATCCTGCCTAATGCTTTCTTTATGATCATCTTAACCTCATGATTCAGAAAAAAAAACCCTGACCCCATGGTTTCTGTTAATAACAATGTCAGATTTCAGTCATTTTTGCCTTTACTCATGTATTCATTCATTTAATGAATATTTACTAAGTACCTACAGTTATAGAGGATTCAGCAGTCCCTGTCTTCATGAACTTTACATTACAGTTGAGATAGATGGACAATAAGTAAAATGTGCCTTAATATGTTTATATATGTTTAAAGTATATGAGATGTTGGCAAATGCTATTTAAAAAATAAAGTCAAAAAGAGGCGTGTGTGTGTGTGTGTGTGTGTGTGTGTGTGAGTGAGTGGGCTGCTGCAACTTTGAGTAGGTTGGTCAGGGGAGACCTCACTGGCTGGGTATAACCATTTTACCTAGTAAGGTAGACTCTACTCCTGTAATGCCTACAGGAATCTATATTTCCTTGAATAAAAATAGAAACCACACTATGTCTCTTCTTAACTACAGATGCATGTTTTCTCTTTCTATCTCATATTTTTAAGTCTTCCATTTTCTTGCCCTCAGCCTGATTTTCAAGAAATCAAACCTGGATCATCTCACTCTTCCACTCTGAAGCCTTCAGTGATTCCTGAGCAGGCCTTTCTTCAGCCCTTGAACATTCAATGCTTCAGCCCTTCTTGGTCTTTGTTGCGTTTTATTTTAGGGAAAGTTCTTCTACCCATTGAAACCATAGCCATGTTTCACAGACCTCAATTAATGTTTTAATTGTTCCTTCCTTAAATGTTTTTCAGATCCCTTTTTCCCTCCCTCTCTGCTTCAACCCTTGAATATAAAAATTGGTCTCTAAACCATCTTTTCATTAACACAGCTCTTGGCACATTATAACCGCTCTGTGTTTGTTGAATCAAATTGCCTGATATTTATCAGATTCCACTGGGAATCGGAGATCTCAACAAAAAATTGAAATTTCAATTTGGGATCAATATATTGCTTATGAAATGCAACCAAGGCATAGGAAAAAATATTTAATAGAATACATTTCACACAGAAAGTAGCTTTCAGTAATATAGCCTATTCTGTGTTCAGGGACAGTTGGAGAGAAAGTACTCACGTGAATTTATGTGGGAAGCTGGCTGTCAGCTGAGCCATGTGGAAATAAATCTGCCTTAAACTGTTTTCTGCTAAAATAAGCAACATTTTAGAAATGTTGTCTATCTCTTTAGATTAGTATTAAATTACCCCATAGCTCCTCGAAGCTCAAGTTGATAATTGTTTCCAATGATCTGTAAACAAGCTTGCTTCAAACAATTAACCCTTTTGCTTATTTGTGTAAAAGGCTCAGGTAACAAAGGATTGGAAGTTAATAGGGTCAGTTCAGGATGTCATTGTCCTTGCCTGTTGGCTCCTGCCCTACAGCATACCGTGGTGCGCAGCTATTGGCACCAAAGAGTCACCACTGGGAGATGTATCCCTTTCTCTACCCCTGATCCACATTTACTGAGATCTGGGTGCTGCTGCTTCAGTAGTGAACAGAGTCTGGAAATGAAAGCTGCTTCCATCCCTAGTGTCCCTGGCACTGGGGTAATGGGGCAGCCTCCTGGTTGGCCACAAATTGTCTTTGGATGTCAGCCTCACCGTCTAATCTTCCCTATAACTAGTCAGTCAGCTCTGGGTTTGTCTCAGTTTCTGGTTGGTAAGCAATTAAAAGGTAGTGCTGGTGTCCAGCCCTAAATTTCCTAACCACAGATTGGATTCCTGTAGGGCAGAAACCTAAAACAATTCTGCTGGGAGGATTAGTTTCTACTGGGCAAGTTTTTCAGAGATGTATTTGCCAACAGGTATGTATAACACAAAACAAAATCCTCATCTACTGTTTCCAGCAGAAATGTCTGGTTTGGAAGTATCTTTTCTATCCAGACTCTGCTGGGCGAGCTTGTTTGCCCAAATCTGGATCCTTTCTCTTAGATGGGGGTGGCCTTTTAATCCAAGATAATTATGGTGGTAAATGAGCCCTGTGTTCAGGTAATGGTCATGATATCATTTTGAGAAGAGACAGGTGAAAAACAGTGAATTGTATAACATGAGGCTTTCCCCCAGGTTTTCTGTGTTGGTATGTTGATATTTCACTTTATGTGGTTAAATGCTTTATTAGTTAGAAATGTAATTGGGGATTTTTTAAAATATATATTCTGAAGCTGAATGTGGAGTATCATAACTGGACTCACTATGTCACCTGTGAATACACTGTCAAGCACAGTCCTGCTGCAGGGCCATGGTCCTTGCTCTTCCCTGTGATGGAAACTCTCTGGACTCAGATCTCACAGCCCCTTTACTTCCTTCAGGTCTTTACTTACCCTCTTGGTGAGACCCTCCCCAGTAAGATTTCAACCCCACTCCCTGATACATTCCCTTCCTCTTTCCAGCCTTTTTGTCTTTTGTATTTATCCCTATCTTAAATACTATTATTTTACTTGTTTGTAGATCGTTTGTGCCATTAGAATATAAGTTCTATGTAGGTAGATATTTCTGTTCACTTTTTTATTCCTATTGCCTAGAATGGTGCCTGACCATGGTAGGTTCTACCTTGTGGAATGAATTCTTGTCTTTCCATGACTACTACCACTACCTTGGTAGAGAACCTCATTGTTTCTCATTTAACTTACTATGGTCATCTCCTAACAGACTGCTAATGTACTGTTCCCAATGTGATCTTTCTAAAACTCAAATCTAGTCACATCTCTGTCTTGCTGAAATTTTTTCAGTGTCTCACAGTAACCTTCAGGATAAGATTCATATTTCTTGGCATGACATCCAAGGCCTTAGTTTCCTTTCTGACCTCATTATCGTTCCTTTCTCACTCATACTTATGTGTCTTTCCTCCTTAAGGTCTTAATGAATTTTGTTTCTGAGATTCTGTGCCTGACATGTCCCAGTCATCTGAATAGCTAGCTCCTTGATGATTTAGCCTAAGGTTCTTTCCTGTAATGTTTCCCTTTATTTTCTTTAGTCTGAATTCAGAGTTCTCCTGTAGCAACTAGTACCTATGTCTGTGATAGCATTTACACATTATAATTACCCTTGCATATATATGTCTTATTCACTGGACTCCAACTTTCTTGATTTCTATTCAATTTGTATCTCCAAGACATTTGGGAATTTGGTTCAGAGTAGATATAGACCTTCACGTTGTCTTATAGATGCTATTTCAAAATTTCAAATCTTTGTTCTTTTATTTAACATAGTCTGTCAAGATCAGGTCCAAAAATGAACTGCCTCATACCAGATTCTGCTCTGTAGTGAACTGGTCAAGGGGGTAGTGTAGCATAATCCTAATACTGTAGAATTCAAATTACAATTTAAACATAGTCACTCACCATATAATGACGTGTCCGTCAACTTTGAACCACATATTTGACTGTGAATCCTTAAGATTATAATGGAGCTGAAAAATTCCTGTGGCCTGGTGAAGTCATTGCTGTCATAACATCGTAGCACTATGCATTATCATGTTTGTAGTAACGCTGGTGTAAACAGACCTAATACATTGCCAGTAAAAATATAGCATATATAATTATGTACAACATATAATAGTTAATAATGATAATAAACGACTGTTACTGGTTTATGTATTTATTATACTATACTTTGTATCATTATTTTAGAGTGTGGTACTTAAAAAAAGTTAACAATAAAACAGCTTCAAGCAAGTCCTTCAGGAGGTATTCCAGAAGAGGGCATTATTATCATGAGAGATGACAGCTCCATGCATATTATCATTCTTGAACACCTTATAGTGGGACAAGATGTGGAGGTGGAAGACTGTAATATTGATAATCCTGACCCCTTTGCAAGCTGAGGCTAATGTGTTTGTTGTGTCTTAGTTTTTAATTTAAAAGCTTACAAAGAATAAATGAGTATAAAAATGTTAAAAATGGAAAAACCATATAGAATGAAGATATAAACAAAGAATATATTTGTACAGTCATACAGTGTGTTTGTGTTTTAAGCTAAGTGTTATTACAAAAGTCAAAAAATTTAAAAAATTAAAAAGTTCATAAAGTTAAAAAGTTACAGTAGGGTTAATGTATTACTAAGAAAATATTTTTATAAATTTTATGTAGCCTAAGTGTACAGTATTCATAAAATCTAGAGTAGTGTATAGTAATATCATAAGCCTTCACATTTACTCACCACTAACTCACTCACCTAGAGCTACTTCCAGTCCTGCAAGCTGAATTCATGGTAAGTATACTATACCAGTATACCATTTTTAAATCTTTTCTACCATATTTTTCTGTACCTTTTCTATGTTTAGATATGTTAGATATCTTTAGTTATGAAAATATTTATCATCGTGTTACAATTGCTTACAGTATTCAGTACAGTAACATACTGTACAGGTTTGTAGCCTAGGCGCAATAGGCTGTACCATATTGCCTAGGTTATAGTAGGCTATACCATCTAGGTTTGTGTAAGTAGATGTTGCATAACAACAAAATTGCCTAAGTGATGCATGACTGTAATTAATAATTTTGTTTCCTTATTTAATTATCTGTTAGTGATTATAAATATAGATTGAAAAATGTAATTTTAACAAATCATTTTTAAAATATGCTTTTATTTATAAACCAATATTTTATGAATAAATGGGACTATCACATATATGAGCCATTGTATCGAAGATATACAAATATGAGTGAACAAAATGGAAAGTAATTAGTTACTAATTTAAGGCCTTTCTACTTCCTTGTGAACATATTTTATATTTCCCACTTGACCTTCTCGTATTCAATCAATTCACCTTTTTTCTGCTTGAGTATGTACATTGCACTTTGTGATCACCCATATTTGAGGGACGGCATGTTCACTGATCTTTTAATGTATTTCTCCAAATATCTACATCATTCAGATTTGTGATGGAAACATAAAGGAACAACTCTTATTTTTCTTTATTTTACTGTTGTTCCAAGAGTTTCTTTATTAGCCTTCATGCAAAGTTGTGGGGTTTAGTAATTATACATCATTGTGATAGGAAAACATAAAATGCCTTGCTTAATTATTTATTCAAATATCCTTTAGAAAAAGGTGTTTAAAGATGTATAGGTCATCTATTTTATACCAGTGTAATCATTCACTGTTGTTTAAGCAAATAAGCTGGTTTAAATAAGCTCATAATGAGTTTTTAATTTATAGAGAAATGAATCAGTAGGGCAAAGAGAGGCACCAAATCTTAGAAGAATTTGCCTTGTAGAATAATTGAAGAATCACTTGAGTAAAATCCCTACTGAACTAGCTTTTGTTGGACTAAAGAATGCAATTATATTAAAAATTAATACTTCAGTTTAATATGAAACCAATGCTGCCTGAGTTATTATGTGCCAAATTAGGTTCCTATAAACAATAACAAAATGGGTGACTGTGCAAATTAAAGCACTGAGTTATTTAAACTTGCAGTAGCATGTTTAATGAGATGCAGTGAAAGCAGAAAATGTTTAATTTAGTAACGGGTGACCTGAATCAATCTGTCCTACAGAATGATAGGCTTTGGACTAATTTTCAGTTAAAACAAAACAACTGAATACTCACCTCTATTAATTTATAATATGGACTATTTCATATTATTCTTTTTTAGTAAGACAGCTTTTTTAGTATGAGAGCTTTCAGTGGGAATTACTGTGAGTTCTGTGTGAAACTGCCAACCAACTGAAGTTGTTGTTGGATTTTTCCCTTATAGAATGAGAAAGCTTTTCATTTCCTTCTGCTTGGATTATAATCTAATAAATGTCTTAAAAGAAACAAAAACTATGTTTTGGTATTTGGCTGGGCAATAATTGTGTATGTCTAGTCTATGTGTATAAATTGTATGTAGTTCAAGATGCTCACCCACAAAAATGATGGACTCATTTCATCTTTAGAAAGATCTCTGGAGTTGACAATCTACCTAGATAATTTTAGTTAAGTACCTGAAACTGCTTTTTGCCATTGTGTTTTCTGTCTTTTAGAGTCATCACAGTTCAGTTATTTTGAAAACTTATTTCTCAGCGGGTGTGAATTCACAGTATATGGTAATTTAATGTGGCAACTCAGGGCAGAGAGTTAACTTAAGGGAGAGCCACCTTAAATCCCTTTAGGGACACTCCTTTTATAATTGTCCTTTGATGCAGGAAAAATCCTTTTATTCTATTTTAAAGAACTTTTCTTTGTAGACAGCATGGTGCTCTGTGAACAATGGACATATAGTGAATATGTGTAATGAGAATGATAAACTGGAAGTATCTTTAATTAATGAAACTGCTTATTTGTAAATGTGGAGTATAGTTTACTGTCTTAATCCTCCTTCAATGGAATGTTTCACTGATACATTCTGTTCATTAGGAGTTAATTTCCAAACTGAGTTAGAAAAAGAAGATAACATATACCAGCTTACATAGTGAACCAAAGTGTCCCTAGAGTCATACTTGTAAACACTTTAGTGTTAGGAATGATACTGTATTTCTTTTTGACATCTACGTTCTGTAGTTACCAAAGGGGTATTCGTAGAGAATATTGAATGTTAGATTCAAACATTACTTTTCAAATTCAAAAATTACTATAGTTCATATGTGTATCAGTTGCAGATGTGTAACCTTAATCTGTTTGGTTTAAAAGCAAAACAAAATTTTACTTTATGTGTGCATTTTGTAACTGTGTAACTTTGGTAAATAACTATTTTTGTATGAATAAACTTAATTAGCATAGTACTTTGAAAACAAGGGGAAAAGAACAGATGATTTTTTTAAAATGAGCTTGTTAGAATATTATCTAAATCAAAGAAGTAATTCTTTTGTTTTAAATAAAAATGATCTCACTTTCCAAAGAAAGAATATGTAATATATGGAAATCTCTGTTTTATTTTTATTTTTTTGAGACAGAATTTTTCCTGGTTTATTTTTTTGAACGACAAGGCTTTAGAATGTTACTGCTCATTGAATATCTTTGAAAAATTGAAAACTACCAAAAGCATTTATTGTTTCCAGAAACATTCCTTGGTAATTGTGGCTTTGAACAATAGAATGCAGATAAAGCTATAATAGTATGTGGGAGTTATTATCTGGTTAGAAGCGGCATATAGATAAATAAACTTTTCTTGAAAAGAATTCTAATGTTTAGTGAAGGCTTTTAGTTTGGGAAATAATCATTAAAGGATACTCTCTGTACTTTGAGTGTTATAAGAATGCTTGTGTTAACCAAAGCATGAGATCTAGAAATAGTAGACTTCAGTGCAGTCCTGGCTGGCTCATCTTTCCCCGGCTTCTTTATCTTTTAGATCCTGGATGGTTCACCTACCTTTCCTGAGCCTGATTTTCCTCACTTGCAAACTGGTGTACATAGTACATAATTTATAGGGATTTGTTAGGGTAAAGTGATGTATACATGAAAGTTTTGAATTATAATAATTATATTTAACTATAAAATCTATTATTGTATTATAGTGTTTAAGTAACAAAAATTTTCACTAATTATTAGAGAGAGTTTTTCTGTAAAAAAAATCCTATAATCATTTAAGTGGATAATTTCTTTATGACATGTATGACCACCACATTTCTTTCTGTCCTTACTTCTCCTACCATTGTTCTGTTCCACTAATTTTATGCTCTGAAGTTTTCAAACACTGTGTTTAAAATTGCATCTGACTGCTGTTTTATGATTGTCTCACACACACACACAAAAATAAAGTTGCATCTGTCAATATTGTACTTGTGATGTATTTATTTGAGAATGCATTCTAGCCTTGTAGAAAAGGTGGCATTCAATTCATGGTTGAGATTTATTAGTTTTACTTAATTATGGTATTTGCATTCTTTCTTAGAAGATAAATTAGTCTGTCAGGATTGGTACCCATTTTGATTGCAGTGGGGAAAAATTCCTCAAAAAATGCATTGTTGGTGGTTGTTAAAATAGTGGGGTTGGGGTAGAGGTGGAATTGATGAACTGGCAGTTTCATCAGGCCCCAAATACTGGTTTATTAGTGTGGACTATAGATTAAAAATATAAAGTGGTTAAATCTGGGCATGGGATCATGGATAATCAAAAAATCTTCTGTATTATGTTAATTGAATTACATTTGAGAATTACAGATATGTTTGCTGTGTAAAAATTAACATTGATAATGAGCTGAAGATTTTCTTCCAGAAAGAATATACAGTTGACTCTTGAACAACATGGGTTGGAACTCTAGGTCTTGCAATGCTCAGCTTTTTTTCAGTCACATGGGGATTCGATGGATGTAAAACCCACATATACGGAGGGCCAACTTTTCATGAAGGAAGGTACATAGTGCCCACTCTGGGACTTGAGTATGCACAGATTTGGTTACATGCTGGCAGTTTTGTAAGCAATCCTCCTGCATATACCAAGGGACAACTACATGCCTGATAAGCATTTGTATGTAATTTGATTTTTTTCTTTTTACCTATAAAATGTTAATACTTTGGGCTCATCAGTTACTCAATAAACTACGTAAAAGGTATTCTGACAGTCCACTTGAGGTTTAAAAGAGCACTTTGAGTACAGTATTAGGTAATGAAATGCCCTGTTGTAGAGGAGTTTTTCATCCATGAAATCACATTCTTGTGTTCATTTCTCTTTACCAAATGAGAGATTGATAGGTGAAAACAAAAATGTTCCGTGTTTGCTATGGCCCATATTTTTAAGCTTTCTACTTTACAGATTTGCATATAATCAAGAATTTTTAGGGTCATTCCAAAGTGCTTAGAACCATCCACTTTACTTTGAAACAAGCAAAACAAAAGACAAAAACCAGATTTCTGCTTAAATGAGAACTAGTTAACTTGCTTTTCTCTACTATTCATAGCCACCAAAGCAGAGTTTTTAAAGCCTTTAACACTCAGAAATCTCTTTGAATGAGGGTATTTAGGAAAAAAAATGTTTAACTCAAATAGTAAGCAACTTGTTGGACAAATTTTTCAGTCCTAGTGAATTGGTTTTAAATGGCCTTGTGATCTGTAGAGTTAGATAATTCCCACAAATATTTTGTTTACATTTCAGTATTTTGAAAAGCATTGATGTAGGTGTGGTTATTGAAAAGTCATTATATTTCACCTAAAAATCTTGATTTCAGGTTTTCTATAAATGTTTGATCAGTCCATGTGCTGGATTCATACCTCTGCCTGGCACTGGTTTGTTTCAGGCTCTTTCTTTCTATTACTTGCCCGGCTTTTGTAAGCATTTGACTGTGTAAACCTTGGCCTAAATGCTTCTCTGACTTTAAAGTTCTGTGTAACAGATTTTGAGAGCTTTAACACACATTGATACGTTTTGGTGATTGTTTGATAACAAACTTTGACCCCAGTTAGTTTACATGCTCTTTCTGCAACGCGCACTTCAGACTGGCCAGATTAAAGCCCATGGCAGGCGTCCTCAAACTACGGCCCACGGGCCACATGCCGCCCGCCTAGCACATTTATCTGGCCCTCCGGTTGTTTGCCACCGCTGCCTGTCCTGCTTAGCAGCCTACTCGTCCCGGGCCCACAATGCCCACTCTCCAATGGTCTGAGGGACAGTGAACTGGCCCTTTGTTTAAAAAGTTTGAGGACCCCTGAGAGGATTCCTTCCTCAGGTCTTTGATGTTGCTTTTCAAGGCTTTGGCCTTGCCTTTCTCTCAAGGCCTTTCTTTTCCAGCATTACCCACAGCCCAGCAGTCAGATGCAACTTCCTCTCGCCTCTGAGCCTTGCAGGTCCTGTTGCTTGGAGTGCCCTCCCACCCTTGTTCCCCTGGTCCACACATCGATCCACCTCTTCCCTGACAGCTCTCCCCAATGCTCCCTCTTCTGATGAACGCCCACCATGCCTGAATGTGAGCTTCTCCAGACATTGCAGCTACCGTCTTTTGTTCTGTTCTAAACCTATAATCGCACTTGTGAGTATTCACTTAGTAAAGAGATACTACGTGTTTTTTTGTGTGTTACTTGTGTGTCATTACTCATACCGTTGAACTTTAGGCAGTTTGTGTTTGGAAAGTGTTTAATTTTAATGGAGGAAGGGCAAGTTTCCCCCCATGAATATTCGAGGTGAGACGTTTATCATGTAAAATTTTACTAGATTTCAATGAGTCTTTCTCTTCCATTTTCCTGATTCTTATCATACTTTTTATTAATAGTTATGATGTAATCGAGAACATTTAGGATCATTCCAAAGTGCTTAGGACCATCCACTTTACTTTGAGACAAGCAAAAGAGACAAAAACCAGATTTAGATAGATTTAGAAATTAGAGAAAGCCCAGGCAATATTAGTAAAATCTATGATGTTTTGTTAACTCTTATCATATCATTTTTACTTTTAAAGAAATCATTTCTTATGGACACAAACTGAATCTTAGTTCTTATAAATGACATTGTTCTTATAAATGACATTATTTTTTTCTCTTTTTAAAAAATTTTTTTTCAGCATATTATGGGGGCACAAATGTTAAGGTTATGTATATTGCCCATGCCCCCTCTCCCCCCTTGAGTCAGAGCTTCAAGTGTGACCATCTCCTAGATGGTGAACATCTCACTTATTATTAATCCTAATTGAGTAACTGATTTTTTTAAATTTCAGAATGTTGTGGGGTTACAAACATTTTGGTTACATATAATACCTTAGCTTTGCCCAAGTGAGGGCTACAAGTGTGCCCTTCCCCCATACAGTGTGCTCCGCATCCATTTGTTGTGAGTTTACCCACTCCCATGACCCCCCCTTCCACCTGACCAGCACCCAGTGAATATTACTTCCATGTGAGCACCTTAGTATTGATCACTTAGTACTAATTTTATGGCGAGTACATGTGGTGCTTATTCTTCCGTTCTTGTGATACCTCACTTTGAAGGATGGGCTCAAGCTCTATCCAGGATAATGTAAGAGGTGCGAGTTCACCATTGTTTTTTTGTAGTTGAGTAAATACTCCATGGTATACATATACCACATTTTATTAATCCACTCATGTATTGATGGGAACCAAGTAATTTTTAAATCTAATGTCAAGCAAAACTCGAAGGATTTAGAATATGCAGGCCAGGCACTGGATCTAATGCCTGTAATCCTAGCACTTTGGGAGGACAAGGTGGGAGGCTTGCCTGAGGCCAGGATTTCAAGACCAGCCTGGGCAATAGCAAGATCCTCTCCCTACCCCTTTTCCCCCTAAAAAGAGTAGAATATGCAATGCAAAATGCCATTTTGGTCTTAGAAAACCAAGTTCATGCATCTGAAACAATATCAAGAGATATCTCTGAATAATTATCTGCATATTGTGGCAATGTTGATAATCTTAAATAGACTTTTCACAGATTCTCTGTATAGAATTTTAATTTAAATTCTCTAAAACCCCAATTTAGTGCTGGCTTCAAGCCTAATGCAATATTGGAGCAACATATTATTCATCAGAGGCTGATATTCTTTTCCTCCCCAGCTTTCCATCCCAAATTATTCCCTGTCCCTTTCTTTTTCCAAAGACTATTCCCACTAGATTTTCTCTTCTGTAATCATATAGCAGCCATTTAAAATATACTTATGAAAATATTTAGGATGCTTGTTCATCTGCTGTAATTTATATCAGTGGAATCTTTTTGCCAGGTCTGATTTTGTACTGCTCAATTCAGAACTTTTTCCATTGCTATATTTCTAATAGCTCCAATATGCACATAAACATTTGCATGGGTATATATATGCATGTCTGTGCATATCCATGCACTTTGAATTTGTTTCCACTTGTTGGTTGAGGATGCCTATCTTTCATACGTACCACCTGCTGAAGATTCTGTGCTTCATTTGAACTCATAAGGGTAAGAATCCTTCATGTAGGCTTAAAATAAAGAGGGGCATCTTTTTTCATACTCCTGAATGAGCTACTTAAGAAGTGATGCTCTCGTAAGATTCTGAGAAATGCTGTCTTCTCATTTGGTTAAACCAAAACGTGTCTCTTTTTTCTGTTCATGTCACAGTTTTCACTGACATGAGAATTGTTTGTTAGAAGAGAGTTCATTAGGTAAGCCTTCAGACAAGTTCTGGTATTAGGGAATAAAACTCAAGAAAGAGGTAACAGAATAACATTATATTTTAGAACATAAGATGGAAGTTCAATAGAAAGTTGATTGTCCTCTCCATATGGAAAGTTTTATGTCCTTAGAAGAAGTTTGTACATATTTAGTTAGAGCAACAAGAAGCAGGAAGTATGGAGTTGAACACTTTACTTCTATAAAGCATATAACTTTCCTGTCATATAAGATTGCAGCCCAATACATGAAGGACTTTAAGAGCTATAGCTGTTGTGGAAATTATTAATCCATGTTAGAATATCAAGTTTAACAACTTGGGAATTAACCAGTATGGTCAGTATGCATCAGATATATCACAGCTTTTTATTCTACAAGAATTTTAGATGGAGAATTACTAGCAATAGAGAACACTTTTGGCATAATAAATAATTTATTCTGGATTCTCTCCTAGCTGATATACTTCTGCTATATGTTAAAATCAGTGTCTAAAAGAGACTGATTTATTACTGAACTGACTGATCACTGAGCAACATACACCTGTCCTTTTTCTGTTCTGTGGTTGCTGTCTCTATTTTCCTAAAACACATTCAGCCAGAGTTTAGGGAAATAAACATTCTATTTTCTGAATTATTGTTTTCATTTTAGCCTCCATTTAAACATAATTCAACATATAAATATGTTATAATCAGAATAATAAATATTTAGGGAATGATTGCATGACTAGTGAGCAAGGCAACATCATGCTATATTTTTCAAAATTCTTGTTGTTTCTTTTGAGGACAACTACTGTTTACTCAGGATGAAAAGACTAAGGTAGTTGTTTTAGTAATAGTATTTTTCACCTGCAGACATTTGGGTCACAAGAAAATGGCACAAAAGGATGTGTTATATGGCAGGAAAAAAAAGGTATCCTTTTTATTACCTGTTAAAATATTAATGTAACTTAGTAAATATAACAAGTTAATTAATATTGGTTATAGAACCACCAGACAATAGATTGTTTCTAAATTGAGTCATTATGGGAGATAATAGTATGTCCACAGTATAAAAACTTAATTAATTGAGGAATACTTATAAATTTATTTGTATTTCTAGATAAATTATTTCCCACATAGGCAAGTGGTTAGGAAAAAAAACCAAAACAAAAACAATTCTAACTTGTTCCTGTTTTTTCGTCTTCCAGACTTTTTCTTCTTTCATCAGTATCACGATCTAGTTGTGCTATAGGCTTTGGTTGAGTTGGGGAGTGTTTAGGGTGGTCATCTAAGATGTCTAGCATTCAGTGATGCTTGAAGCCTTCAGAGTGAAGAAGGATTGTAAAAATAGTTCCCAGCAAGCTCATTTGTGTGGCATGAATGGCTCACTAGGTGAAATACAGCTGATGCAAAAAGTACATAGATGGTTCAGGTCAATGAATTGTATTTTGTAGCCCACCGGATTTTTCACTACATTAAAAACTGCTTTCCCACTGTTCCTTTTACTAGGCTCCTGGATTGTGAAGTATTGTTCTGCAGCTCCCTTTTGTTTTCTTTTATGCTCTGGAGTTGGAGCTGTGAAAGGCAGATTCATTTATTGTTTAGTTGCATCAAAATGACTGCAATTCCACAAACAAATTGGACTTCAGTTAGAGGTACTTTGTCATAAACAATCTTGGAAGAGACTGGATTCTTTCCTAGCTGATATACTTCTGCTGTACGTTAAAATCAGTGTCTAAAAGAGACTGATTTATTACTGAACTGATTGATAACTGAGCAACATACACCTGTCCTTGTTCTGTTCTGTGGTTGCTGTCTCTATTTTCCTAAAACACATTCAGCCAGAGTTTATGGTAAGGGAAACAAACATTCTATTTTCTGAATTATTGTTTTCATTTTAGCCTCCATTTAAAAAAAATCAGCTCTATGATGTAAAACTCAGTGAATAATTCTTAATGATCTGGAAAGAAAATCTGTTTCATAGATTGGTTAAAGTCATGGTTGAGTCAGATGAATCATTTTTTTTTTACACATAATATTTAGGACATTTTAAAAATTAACAACATGTTTTCACTAGAGGCTGCCAATACTTTAGCAATACCTGCAAGTACCTCTTTTCATTGACTGTAAAAATGTTTTCTTTCCATTAAAGTGTATTTGCTTCATTTTATTTCAAGTTATTCAGTTCCATAAGTCACGTGGAGACAGAAAATCTGGTGTTTTCCTCCGCAATGGAGTATATGTGTGTGTGTGTGTGTGTGTGTGTGTGTGTGTATAATGTACTTTATACTTACATATAAAAATAAAAACTAAAGCACAAGATACACATACACTTGGCTGTACCCTTGGTGCTTAACTACAAATGTCATAACAAGTAGCACATTGCTTCCTTGATTCAAACAATTCTGTGTGGTCAATTTTACTCTGTCAGTAAGAATCATTTCAGGCATAGGTTTGTCCTTGCCAAATAGGCTAGATTGGCATTATTTTCTTTTCTTTCTTTTTATACTCCAATGTTCAGGCATTATTTTCAAAGCATTTTTGTGAGATAATTTATATGTACTATTTAACTTTAATTCGAGATAAATATTATCTCCATTTTTACCTCTGAGAAACCTAACACTTAAAACTGTTAAATGACTTGCCCCTAAATCACGTAGCTAGTAAACTGTAGATGCAAAAATTTCATCTGTGTCTTTCTGGTTTCAAATCTTATGTATTTTCATCTTTGCCTATTGTTGTCTTGTGAAGGAATAAAATTTTTGTAAAAGAATTCATATTTTAAATTTATATATACTATAAACCAGTGGTGAATGTATTTTTGAAGTGACCATTTTTTTGGTAAGATCTATTTTTTTACATTGAATGAGTCACACCCATGATGAATTGGAGTGGATTTAAAGATGTTTTATATATATCCAATCATGTTTATAATATTCAAAAGCATATTAAATTAATAGTTTTTGAAATATAAAATGCAAATGTAAATTTAGTATTTGCACAATTTGAGCGTAATTGTGTTGTTACAATTCAAACAATGATTCAAGTTATTGTTACCTTAAAGTGTTTTAAAGAAGGTGTGGTCATGACACTGTAGGATTTACCTCTGTTCAGAGTATCCATTTATTATTACTGTACCACATATATTTTTAAGTGCTTTGTAGTTTGAATTTTGAAAGCATTTGGTATTTATAGCACCTCAGTCTTTCTAAGTCATGTGGCTTGACTAGGTCTGCTGTGTAATGTGATGTTGAGAAACATCACATTAAGTGTGACTTAAGTGGGAGTGTTGGAATGAGAATGAAAATGTTTAATTTTTCTGACATCAGACTAGTATGCCTCAGGGAGAAATTTAGCAAAGGTAATTGAACAGACTACCAGTATAAATTAGCTCAATAGCCTAGACCTATGAACACTAGCCTTTATAACATACTTGACAGCAACACAAATCTGTTAAAAGAAAATGGCACTGTCCTCGACATGAAATAATGGGATTGTCATAGATGATAACACATGGTACAGTTTTTCCTTTTAATTACTGTATGAGAACAAAATCAGTTTTTGCAGCTGGTCCTTCTTCATTTTATTTGCCTTGACTAAATCTCACACCTGAGGGGTTTGAAACATGACAGACAACAGGTGTGAATATGTATCTAATAATTGACTGCAGTTTCTGTCCTTCCTTTAAAAAATTGGCTATGTTGTAAATGTCTGTAACACTAATAAAGACAGCCTTTTTTTCTTGTGTGTAAAATGCTTTCCAAACCATAGTAAGATTATATGTCTGAATCAAATCACAAACTTAAATAAGTCTAATTATCAAATTACTCTTCCTATAAGAATACATTTTAAAGGAATGATGAGTTTCAGTCAGTTTAAGTGCAGCTGGCAAGCAGCCATTCATTAGAGCCTAGTGTGACATTGATTTTTGACTAGAAGAAATGGAAATTAGCAGTAACTGTGTATCCTTAAGGAAACATCCTATATTATTGATGCACTCTGTTTCCTTAAAAGCCACTACCAAAACTTTATTGAAATTGAATTTTGATTGTGCTAATGAGGAAATCTATTGTTAATGTCAAAACATCCATTATTGTCAAAATAAGATGGTACTCCCAAATTATTGCCTTAGCATCTACTTTTACCACTTTTCCTTAAGGACAAAAGGCGTTTTATTTTAGACAAGACTTTTTTTTTTTAAGCAGGAATTACAAAATACCACTTAATTACACTTAGCAAGAACAGTTAGGCTTACTCATTGTGTAGAAAAAATAGACTATTGAAACAAAATGAATTGATTTGGCTCATTTTTTCTCCCTACATTTTCTCCAGTGAGTACTGCTGTCATCTATTTGCCAAATTGATGGGAGTTGGCAGTAAAACATAAGCAGTTTAGAATGTTAGAGAAGATTAAGTTTTCTGGATTTCACAAAAGATCATCAGAGGTAAAGAGATTACAAAAGAGTTAGTTTTATCAGGTTGATATTCTACATCATGCATTTATCTGTTTTCTGTTGTAATCAACTAGATCTAAATTAAGAAATTTTGTTTTAAAAGTGTTTTTTGCTTTCCGGGTTTTAGTAAATATGACAGGATTCAACCAAGTAGGTATTTATAATTCTTGCATATTTTATCTTTGTCTTTTTTTAAACATTTTTTTTCAGATTTATCTTTGTCTCATTAAGTGTGAGTACATTAGATTCAAATTTTATTGAAAGTTCTTGAAAATTAACAGTGGAACATGGTATGGTGTTTAATTAGCATAGGTTAGGCTTTGTTAAAATTAGTGCCCTAGAAGATTACATACTGGCTTTTGAGGTCTGATCAATACTGAATTAAAAATATGGGACATTTGCATAAGGAAAATAAGTGAGGGAGGTGATTTTCAGGAAAAGTAGGTACTATTTACTCATAGCTATAGCTTGGATAACAAATTGGCTACAGGATAATGTTGAACATATGTGGAAATTGAACCAGTCATTCAAGTTCTAATCGGCAGAGACCTAGAATTAGTTCAAATTTACATATGAAGAAGATGTTCTCTTAAAACAAAAATAATGGCCCAATCAGACTGGGACAGGGCAATTAAAAAGTTGCTGTTACTTTGGACACAGAGACTATAAGCCTGACTCATTTTCCTTAGCTAGGTTGGGTGTATTTCGATTGATCTTTACAATCCTTCTCCACGCCAATAATGAAAGCTATTATTATTGCAATTATGGCAAGTACATTACATGCATTGTCATGTAATTTTCAGAACAAAGCTGAAAAGTAGTTCTTGTTATGCCTATTTTAAAGTTGCAAAAATTAGGGTGCAGAGAATTTAATGAACTTGCAGTTAAGCAGCTATTCAGTGGCAAAATAAGGACTCAAACTAGAGATCTCTTGACCTTTCCACACTCTATTACAAATTATTAAAAAAAAAATTATTGCTACAATGTGTTACAGGTTTATATTGGGTCAGCTTTCAGTTCAACTTATGTCATAAAAGCTATTTTCACGACATGAATATTTTACCTTTCAAGAGGTCTTTATCAGTCTAAAACCTTTCTTTTATGTCACTTGGGTGGGGTCTTAAAAGAGAGGCACCTGCTAGAATTATGTTCTTCCCTGTTTCATCCATCTCCATAAGCTTGTATTTGATGCTTTTTCAACTGTCCAATCTTCCTGGCTTTGACAATATTAACAATTATTGTGTTTTTGCTATATAGAGAGCTCTGACATACAGTATTAGGTCAATCAATCTTAACAACATATGTAGTAACAATTATTGTTGTCTTCATTTTATAGATGGGGTCAAGTAACTTGCCAAAAGTCAACCATAAAGAAATTGGTGGAGCTGGGATTTAAAGCCTTACAGTTTCCGTAGACTGAAACCTTGTTTTTCAGTTTCTCTATCTTGTGATATATCATTTATGTTCGGACTTCTAACTTGTCTTCTCCTTCCTGGTACAGGATTGTTTTCTGATTACTCTGAAATTTAGCCCCCCTTATGGGGCCTTATCTTCCCATAAGCAGTCCTAATGGCAGCCCTAGAAATTATAGCTTGGCATTCCAGAACTGGCCTTATCATTGGAGAATAGAGTATACAAGATGATGCATCTTTGGAATCTATATTCTTCACAAAATGGCTTTATTTCTAGGCAGAATAATGTTAAACTTAATAAAATAATAGCCAACTCAGTGCCAAGTCTTGTGTTAGGTGCTTTTCATGCATTCTTTTATTAATCCTTACAACCACTTTATTGGATAGCTATGGTTATCACCATTTTACTGATTAGGAAACTGAACCTTAGGGAGGATCAGTAATTAGCAGAGGTATTATCTATCTTTAAGGCTATTTTACTGTAGAGTTCTTGAGCTAAGATGACTGCTCTTACTCTCTGCATCAAGCCTATAGATCAGATCTTAAACAGCAGATTGAATTAACGGAACATTCTGAATCATGGGTAGAAATTATCCTTAAGTTTTTTTTTTTTAAGAAACGATATGCATTTGTAAGTTATAATTTCTGTGATTATAGGGAAATATAGCCTATATTATTGCTTCATTTAAATTATTTTTGCTTAATTTCTTCTATTTTATGATTCTTATATCTTGCTTACCTAAATACATAGTTATTAAAATTATATAAGTAAGGTAATATGTGGTTTAATCTTAATTAGATTGTATAAACTACTGCCAAAATAGAAACTTTTTAAAACTTTTTTAACTTAATTCAGAGGAAGTTGAAATACATGTGAATATATTGTGTCAGTGAGCCATAAAATTGAAGACTCTTCCAGTAAATTGAAACAAGACACGATTATATAATTTTATGAATTATTCTTATAGGCTATCAAATTAAATTAATTATTCAGTTATTAAGGCTGAGGAAAGCACTGTTTTTCTGCTGTTTTTTAAAAATAAATTATCCTTTTTAATTTTAATTACCATCAAAGTAGGAAATTATGAGCTACCATTAAGATTTATTCACTCAATATTTAGCATATATTTTGAGCTTCTATGTGTCAGACATGCCTGGGTATTCAAATATTTATTCCTTTTAATTGGATATTTAGGTTTCTTCTTTTGGGAACTATTTCTTTCCTTTGTCCATTTTTAAATTATTATAAATTCTAAATTATAGAAATATCAATGTTGTAGGTTCTTATTTTTTATGACAAGAGGATGATCATTTAATTATATTATGATATTTCAGCCTACATAGAGTTACAGCTACTGGAGTTACCTTCCTTCCTGAAACAAGTAGAAAGACCAGAATAGAATTATGAAAGAATGGTTTTCAGGTATTAGATATCAGACAGTTCAGGACAGTGATCCTTTACAATGGAAACAAATGAGGTAATCCCTGTGATTGTACCAGCTAATTGCATTGAGAGATTTCCCAGGCCCAAGCACAGAGAGGAGAAACCAGGTGAAAGTTGGAATTCTCTTAGCGTTGGTAAGACAGAGGTGGGAGGATAAGGTGGTTAGAGCTTGTAGGGTAGAGTACTGGAGAGAAGAGGCTGAACAGAGAGCACTCTTAAATCCCTCAGCTGAGTACCAGTCAGCATTTGAAGAACATATATAGAAGGTTGGAGAGATAATCATTTCAAAAGAACACAGGGAATGAACCTCAGAATTTAAACAGGGCTGGGAATGATTTATGTTCCCATCAACCAGAAACTGAAAAACCCTCATAATTTATCAGGCATCAGATGGAGTAATCAGAAGAATATTGCCCTGGCAGTGAAGCAAACTCAGGCCTTAGATCAAAGGCTGTTCCAGTTCTGCCGAATGAAGTTTAAAAGCCAACCTCTATAGAATTAGTCGTTCCCAAGTAACTTAACTGTATTCAAAAACAAAACTTAATGATGTTTATAAGAACACCAGAATATCCAGTACCCCAAAAGGTGAAAATCATAATGTTTGGAATACAATAAAAAAATTACTAGTTATGCAAAGACACAGGGAAACCATGACCCCAAATGAGGAGAAAAATCAATTTTTAAAAAGATACAGAAATGACATAAATGATAGAAATAGTGGGTGAAGCATAAAAACGTTAATTGTTACATTTCATTTGTTCAAAAGAGTAAAGAAGAACAGAAACTTTTCCAAAGAAGACATAATAATGGCCTGCAAACATAAAAAAAAAAAATGCTCAACATCGCTAATGATTAGAGAAATGCAAATCAAAACCACAATGAGATACCACCTAACCCCAGTGAGATTGGCCTGTATCAAAAAATCCCCAAACAACGAATGCTGGCGAGGATGTGGAGAGACAGGAATACTCTTACACTGCTGGTAGGACTGCAAATTAGTGCAATCTTTGTGGAAAAGAATTTGGAGATACCTCAAAAAACTAAAAATAGAAATAACATTCTATCCAGCAATAGCACTATTAGGCATCTACCCAAAAGAGCATATGATATTCTATTATAAAGACATCTGCACTCAAATGTTTATGTTAGCACAATTCACTATTGCAAGGACATGGAAACCACCCAAGTGCCCGTCAATTCATGAGAGGATAATTAAAATTTGGTATATTCTCATAATGGAATATTACTCTATTCTAAGAAATGATAATGAGCTAGCACGGTTTATAGTATCCTGGATTAAGCTTAAGCCCATTATCCTAAGTGAGGTTACACAAGATCCGTAAAATGGGCTCCACATGTACTTGCCATCAAATTGCTACTGACTGATTAAAACTATGGTGCTCAAATGGTGGTAGTGTTCACCAGGGATTCGGGGGTAAGGGGGGTAGACCCACATCTTAGGGATGTGGTGAGCATTATGAAGGGGAAGGGCATACCTATAACCCTTCCTAGGGAGAGGCAAAGATATAAAATGTAACCAAAATATGAAAAAAAAGAAAACATTGGGTTTTGGGCAGGTGGGAGGCGGGAGGAGGGGATGGGTATATACTTACATAACAAGTGCAAGGCGTACCACCTGGGGTATGGACACACTTGAAGCTTTGACTGGAGGGGGGAGGGGGAGGCAAGGGCAATATATGTAACTTTAACAACATTTGTACCTCCATAATATGATGAAATAATAAAATAAAGAAGAAATAGAAGATATGAAAAAGTCTCAAATCTAGTTTCTAGAAAGGAATATCATAGGGTCCAAGATGAAAAATTTGCTGGATGCATATATCACAGTTTAGACTCAGAAAAGAAAAAAAAATGAGTGAACTTGGCAGCACAGCAATAGAAACTACTCACAATGAACCATAGAGATGAACCACAGAAGCAATAATGACTGGGGAAAGAAAAGGATTTGTGATCTGTGGAACAATTTCAAGTAGCTCAATATACACATTATTGGAGTTCCTGAAGAGGAAGAGAGAGAGGGAAGGATTTAGACAGCAATATTTGAAAAAATGGTGGGGAAAATAAAAAAAAAATGATGAATGCTATAAACTCAGATCCAAGAAACTCAAAGAACCTCAAGCCCAAGAAAACTATGCAAAGGCACATTGTAATCAAATTGCTTGATACCAGTGATGAAGAGAAAGTCTTAAGGTAGAAAAAACATATCAGCTATAGTGGAACAAAAGATGGCAAGAGATGAATAATCCAACACATAGATAATGGAATAACATTTTTAAAGTATTGAAAGGGATAAATTATCCATGTGGAATTTGCATTTAGTGGAAATATCTTTCATAAATAAAGATGCAATAAAAACTTGTTTAGATATAGTAAAGCTGAAAGAATCACTGGCAGGACTGTAATGTGAGAAATGTTAAAAAAAAAAAAAGGCCTTCAGACAGAACTAAAATATTAGCCTTTGGAAACCTGGGTTGTACAAAGGAATAAACACAGGAAATGGCAATTTTCTCCCCTCATAATCTTTTTAAAAGATATTTGACTATTAAAAAAATAATAAAAATATATGGCAGACCTTATATAGAAGTAAAATTATAATAGTAGTAGTATAAAGGCAAGGAGAGGAGAAAATTAAGTATATTGTTGTAAATTTTTACACTATATGTGAAATGGTATAATATTACTTGAAGTCAGTTCATGATAAATTAAGGATGAATACTATAAACTGTGAATCAACCACTACAACTAAAGTAAAATGAATTACAGCTAGTAAGTCAAGAAAGTAGATAAATAGAATAATATAAGGGATGCAGTTAATCCAAGTGTTTCAGAAAATTCCCAGGACAGTATAAAAAAATACCCTCCAAACTGAGATAGAACCTGAGATAGAACCCTGAGACAAAGAATGACTCTGACAAGTCCAGCTTGGTGAGTTAGATGAGTTTACTAGAGGTTACTTACCAGGGCACTTGCTCCTGGTGGCACAGGAATTTGATCCACAGGAGCTTCTCGCCAGCAAAATCTATATCTGCCTGCCTTGTGTTATTCCTTTAAACCTCTTCCCAATGAATAATGCAAAGTTTTTACATCATATATTTGCTTGTTCACAGTTAAACAAATCATGCTGGCCCAATACCATCATAATACTTTGTCATGTAACCCATGCTATGCTAAAGATATTAGAATTTTCCACCAGGTGGGGCCTTTAGTGTTAGAGTTGGATAAAGGGCACTACAGGACAGCCAAAGCAGCTCTAAGCAGTCGGGACCAGTTTGTGCCAGCCATTTCAAGGCAAGAAAGTGCCGAGGCACTGAAGAAAGTTCTGAGTGCTTTTCCCTGAACCAGCATCTCTTTTCCATGCACCACCACCTACCAATCTGGTCCCAGTGACTGGCCGAGACTCCCTGTGATTGTCACCACTCTTCTCTAGGTGCTGCAGTTGGCACCAGGTTGGGGGCGGGGAGGCTGAGCCCAGGGTGTGTCCTCTGCTGGTTACAGGGATTCCTCAGGCAGAATTGGCTTATGCCTGAGCTGGTTGCTTCTGTAGCTTCACCTGGGTTGGCAGTAAGACCACTCTAATACCCTGCTCAGTCCTGCCCAGGTATGGGCTGCTATTACAGGTCACAGGTTGCCTGTTAAGCTACCTTCTCCACCTTCAAGGTTCTGTTCAGTCTTTCCTATCTCCTTCCCTGGATGGCTGACTCACATTTATAAGGGCCAAGTTCAGTGGCTGCTGTGAGTCAGAGGCCAAGTTGAGCCTTTGGGCCTTCTGTTGATGTAGCTGGAGTCCATTCAGCGTGGGGCCAGCTAGGTAGAGCCCAGGACTTCAGACCCAGGTATCTTGAGCCCCACCTCCCTGTGTTTAAGCAAGAGGGTACTGCTGGTCTTCTGAGCCTTTAAAAAAACAAACAAACAAAAAAACCCCAGTAGTTATGTTGGTACCTGCCCAGTCTACTTTTTAACAATTTTGCTGAGCACTGCAGGCTAGCACAGTGTTTCTGTTATGTTTTGGGGAACCTGCATTTTTCCCTCCCCAAGGGAAGGCAGAAAAAGAAAAAAGTAGGAGAGAAAAATAACAGGGAGAAGGAATAGAAAACAAGTAGCAGGATAGTAAATTCAAACCCAATCATGATTGCATATTGCAGGGAAAGAGAGGATTATCTCATAATGATAGAAGGGTTAGTTTATCAAGAAGGTATAAAACACTAAACATTTATGTACCTAATAACAGCATCAAAATACACGAAGCAAAACTTGACAGAGCTTCAAGGAATAATACACAGATCCACATGTTTTTTGTTGGAGCCTTAAATATTCCCTCTCAATAACTGATAGACAAAGGAGGCAGAAATCAGTAAGGATATAGAAGACTTGAACAATACTATGTACCTGATGTAACTAAAATCTATAGAATACTCTGCCCAAAACATCAGAATGTACATTCTTTTTAAGTACATGGAAAATTTACTATGATCATATTCTTGATGTAAAATAAAGCTTCTTAAATATAAAAGATTTTATATCATACAAACTATGTTATCTAAGTTTAATAGAATGAAATTAGGAATCAATAACAGAAAGATCTCTAGAAAATCTCCACATACTTGGAAATTAAATGACCCTACACTAAATAACCCATAGATTAAAGAAGAAATCAAAAAAGAATTAAGAAAGTATTTTGAACTGAATGGTAAGGAAAATACATCAACATTTGTGGGATGTAGCTAAAGCAGTATTTGGTGGGAAATTTATAGCATCAATTTTATTAGCATGACCATCCTGCTTCATTACTTAAAGTTACTCATTAAGGAGTTTTCTTGTATTTTCCCAAGCAAGTTCTGCCTGTGGAGAGAAATTTTTGCTATAGAGTAAATATAATATTTAATTCATAAGATGGTACTACATAGCAATTGGTATGTAGACATTACATTGTATATTTTGAATTGCTTAAATATTTGGACTTTCATTAGACATTGTTAAAGGTATAGAATAATTAGTCTATTGATGATTAATTTCTAAGTTTTTTCATATAAGTTGAATATTGATTTTGGGAGAATTATCTTCTGTTGCCAAGCTCATACTATCAGTGCTAGCACTAACCAGCAACAAACACCAATAAAAGGCAGATCTGATACTAATCAAACAAATATATATTTATGAATCTTTACTTCTTAAATTGAAAATTCATATTTTGGAAATTAGTAACTTTTATACTCTGAATAAAATAATTATTTGTGGTTTTTTTTCTTTTCTTGGTTAAGGTTTCAAATAACCATTTTGTGTTATGATTATCTTTTTCATTAATTTTAGAAATCATTTCAGTGATTTCTATAATCATGTGACTATAATCAAGTGACTATAGTCATATAGTCAATTGGTCAAATACCACTGCATTCATAGGGCTGTTTTCCCAAATTCTGATTTCCTTTATGTTAGAGAGTATTTTGAACTTAAAGAGCAGTTTAAGGTGTTTATTCCATGGAGTAAAATTTGATATTTTTAAAATGAGATTACATTTTTTAATATATAAAATAACTAAACAATTAATTATATAAGACCATTTGGACTAACAAGCTATTATTTTAAATGTTAGAGGCTATATTAATCATTCTATGAAGAGATTACTTATTTAAAAAGTGGTTAGCTTGCATGCATTGAATGTAATTTACATTCATTGGACAAGATGTATATTCATTTAGCAAAAATATTTATTGGACATCTAAGATGAATCAGGTTTAATGTTTTCACTGGGAATACAGAAATGAAAGACAAATTCTGTCCTGAAGCAGTTTGCAGTCTAGTGTGGGAAGTGGCAGCCTGACAAAGCAGAAATTGAAATACAGGGAGATATGTTCTGTGATGAAGTTATAAGCAGGATGCTTTGGGAGAATAGCACAGTACTGCTAATGCAGCCTGAAGTGCAAGGGAACTCCTTCCCAGAGGAGTTGACTCTTTGAGAAGAGGATTCCCGGCACAGAATGGGCGGGTGTTCAGAATTGCCGGCTTACAGGGTATATGAATTAGAATTGGTAGGTGGGGATGTAAAGGTAGTAAGGATACTTTATAGGGTTTAACTTTATCTTATATGCAAGGAGAAACTATAGAGTAAGTGACCCAATCATATTTTCATTTCGGGACTGTCATTCTGAAGGCATTCTGTAAGACAGAATGAAGGAGTAATTGATGAATGGAAGTAGGAAGAGTGTTTTATGGAGTTCCTTAATAATTGTTATTGATCAGTACTTTTTCCATTTCAAGAGTCAAAAATCTAAGGTGGGTTCACACACACACAAAAAAAAAGGCAAAGAAAATGATTGGTTTGGGAAATGGGAAATTTTCAAGTCAAATCTAGGTGACCTTAGGACTTGACTTGCCTTTGTAGTCCATCTCTGGTGTCTGTGTTGCTTTACACTGAGTTGGGCTCACTGCAGGTTATGACCCCTGAGTTTACACATAACTAAATGATTTTTCTTTTAAAAACATTCCTCCCAAATGAATCGATATAGTGAATTAATTAGGCACTTCTGTGGGCTTTGTTGGCTATTTTTATTGGTGTTTGTGAATTCTTTAAATTGAAGATTCTTTCACATGTGACTCTAAACTGCTTCTGGAACCACAGATATAAATATTTTGGCAAAAATTCCATATCCTGACTTTTCTCTAAACTTTATAAGAGTAATTTTGTTGAAGTGGTATCATATGTAAATTCATATTATACTTGAAATTGTGAAGAAAACAGTTATAGAAATACCAAACATTTTTCATTCATTCCACATTTATTATTTCTTTTGCTTCATGCATAATATTAAATCTTTGCATGTGAAAGTAATTTTGTTTAGTAAGGTTTTTATTATTGAGAACATTTTTCCTGTTTTCTATTTTGAATTATCTTAAAATTCAGATCGACTTCCTAGATAGCACAATGAAATTTGGCAGTATTCCTTACAGAAAAAAATTATTATACTTGACACTTGTATCATATGATATCTCTTGAGAAAGTCTCAGAAGGGTGTTTCAAAATGCCTACACTTATAGAATTTTTTATGAAGATTATAATACATATTCATTCATAGTTATCTGGCTTTATCTTACTTCAGTATTCACTTATCATTCATTCATACACTTTCAGTCAAAAAATATTTACCAAGCCTCTGAGTTGTTCTTGGTACATAAAATAGACATGAACGTTTTCCCTCATGGGACTTAGTGCTGTGTTGGGGAAGACCACTTAAACCAATAAAATATGGTAAGTTGACACCTGGTATGAGGGAAAACAATAATGTGATATGAGAGAGGCAGTCTACTTTAGAATGAGAAAGCAGGGAGGGCCTCATGGGGGAAGTAACATTTAGCAGAGATCTGTTGGATGATTAGGAGTTATTTAATATTTTTCTTGCTAAACATCTGAGAGAAAGCCTATATAAATAACCTCAGGAGAGAAAGAGCTGGGCTTTTCAGAAGAATCAAAGAAGACTATGGCAGGTAGAGTGAAGGTTTTGTTGTACAAGATGGGATTTTGCTATTTTATGATTTCCATTTCTCAAAAAAGTATGAAATTTGCTAAGCGCTCATGCATTAACGATAGTAGAAAATACATTATGGTTCTTATAATATAAATAATTTAGCCATTATTAAAATGGAGACAGATCACTGTTTCACTTTGTTGTCAGTTACCAAGTACTTGCAAAGGTAAGAGAAGATCCAAGTAATCTGATTGCTGATAGGACATCTGAACAATTCTTGGTTTCAGTTTATAAATATTTTTCTTTTTTGTATATGTGCACACACACATCCCATTTACTTATTTAGGTATTGATCTGTAAAGAAATTTTACCATATGTTGATGAAAGTCAATATTTATTTGCCTCATTCTCTTTATATAATAAAAAAGCAGGTTGAGGTCAATTTCCACTTTTCCTTTATTGAGTTGTCATCTTGCAAAATGAAAGCCCGTAGTCTTTTTCAAGATTATTGTTCTAATCTGCTAATGTGAAGTGAAAGACATTTACTTAGAGTTTTTCGGTGTGTGAACAGGTCTTGTTGTTTATGGGAACAGTGGGAAGAGTGTGATCCTTGAACTAAGAATTTGACCTAAATATTTTAGTCTAAATGAGCTGCTGGAAGCAAGCACATATTTCATTTGTAACTTTGGGATTCCTTGTGTACGTCATTATTTAAGACTATAACCTATTATATTATAGCAGATTCCAGTTCATTTCATTCATTTGTTAAACTAACTCATCTGAAATTCTGCCTAGTGGTGCTGACTGATGTATTGAGAATGGTTTTCTCTCTCAGACAACTTGAATTCTGTCTTGCTTGAGTACTTTATTTTCATCACCTTTCTTTACTTGTTTGTTAAGTAACACTGAGTAGGCTTAATTTGGGAGTCTTAGGGTCAACTCCACTTTGTATATGTCCCAGGACCTGATTATAGTGCATGGAGCTTAGTAACTGCACCCAGGGTGCACTTCATCCCTTGGTTCATGTGTGCTGCTCAGTACACATGATTTGTCTTCAGCTATGCCACCTGTATCCGACCCCAGCGCTGTCTTTGTCTTTCCTCCTTTCTCCCCGGTCCCATAGATACTTACCTTACTACATAGAAATCTTCCTCACCAACAACACCACTAAAACTGTGTTAATACTGAGTCTACTTGTATGACCATGAAAGGTCTCCCCAATGGTCTTAGTTTGCCATATAAATCGAAGTGAACATCTTTTTCAGATTCTTTTGGAACTACTGCCCACTTCACTGCCTACATTCTGTTTTTATTGACTTTTATTTTTGTACCTTTATGATGTCCTGCTCTCACCCTGTCCCTCATACATCATAGAGCTTCTGTACATGTTGCCTTTGTCAGAACTCATTCCTTTCCCATTAACTTGAACCCATTCTTTAGTTCTCAACTCAAGCATTTCTTTTTCAAAGAAATGTGTTTTGATCCCCTTTCCTCAGTAACCCCAAACCTAAAACAGGCTACTTTGTCACAAATATTCATAGATCTGTGCTTCCTTTGTTTAGATTATATCTCCACTTGTAATTACACACTTGTT
This sequence comes from Mirza zaza, assembly GCA_008750895.1. Classification (NCBI taxonomy): domain Eukaryota; kingdom Metazoa; phylum Chordata; class Mammalia; order Primates; family Cheirogaleidae; genus Mirza; species Mirza zaza. The sequence continues at coordinate 84,934 of VSMD01104697.1, forward strand.
AGTGCCCAATTACTGTTTCTTGCTCTTACACCCACTCAGTAAACTGAAAGCTCCATGAAAGCAGGTATCATTGTATTTTCAAATCTTAAGAGCTTGGCACAGTGCCTGGCACCTTCATGATCCAGTAAATATATGGTGAAAAAAAAAGGAATGAGTGAATGAATAAGTAAGTGTATGCTACCACCTCAGCCTAAAGTTTCCTATACAACAGAGCTAGCTTTGTCCCACATTTATATTCTTTCAAGATAAACTATGAAGTCTAATTAAAGTTTTTGAAATTATATATATAAAAGCCTCATGAGAATATCAATGCTATCATCAAAATTGTCTTAAAAAAAGAAGGGTATAATAAGTATTTATCTTCTTGCTCTTCCTTCTGCATTTCTTCCCTTTGAATCTCCCTATTCCTCAAGCCCTGTGTGATGTAGAGTATAGAAGACCTGCTAACGTATGAGTTGATATCAGGCCTCAGTAGGTACTTGGGAAGTGAAGAAATGAATTATTTACAAGTTAAGAAGCTGTTCTTCACATTAATTAAATGGGCTGTAGAAATGATTCAGCGATGAAGAATGCTGTGCACTAGCTGCCCCATTTTTGTGATTAAAATAAATGCCCTAGGCACACATTTCTTTTTCTATGCCATCATAACAAATAAAGACCCTGTCACCCCAGTAACTCTTTATTGTTTTTTTTTTCTATTTGGTGAAGTCCAAAGAGATCATCTGTGGTTATCATTGGGAATTTATTAAAGCCTGCAAATCCCTGTCGTTCCATAAAGCTGAAAATAAACCGTATGCTAGCCCATTCCACACTGTCCAGGGTCTGTTTTGGAATTACATCTAAGAGTTGAGAAAATGTAACACAGAGGTTTTTACCAAAGCTTACATAATCTTCAGTTCTTTACACTTGGGCTTTTTTTGAGCATTTATCCAATGTAATTTTCCCATATATTCAGACAGAGTAGAGAATGATTTTTCATAGAGAGTGAAAAAATGCTTCTAATTGAACCTTTTCAAACATTTGCCTTTGAAATTTAAAAGCTTGTTTTGTACTAATCAAATGGATAATTTAAATGTATACAATAATTCCTTTTGTCTTTTAGTCTAATACTCTGGAAATTCTTTACTAACTCCAATTTTATCTATTGTTGAGGTTACTCCCAATAATAAGTTAAGCACTTAAATCACACGATTAATCTAGAAAGATGGAAGAAGATGGTGGGGATGGGGATAGGGTGAGGTGGTGTGGCAACCTTTGGAACAGCTGTAGCACGTTCAACAAAACAGTACCTTTCCTATCAGAAACTAGGGATGATTCCAGCCCTAAGAAAAAGCACCTGATTGTGATTTTTGATACCTAACATTGATAAAATCATAACCAGCACATATATATATGTGATGTGTATATATATATCATTTACTATCCTAAGTTTCTGTCATATGGTCAAGATACTTTAAATAATCACAGTAATTCTTTTCAAGAGGAAATTAAGGATTGTTAAATCAATAGTTTTGAAGAATTATAAAATATAATTATTAGGAATTCATATTTCCATTGGACTTTATCTGTCATCAATGTGGAAAGATGTTACCTTGTAATAAAGGTGATCAAGTAGAAGAACTGAAGGTTTGTAAACTGTATGTTGGTAAATTGTTAGAAAACTCAGGGTTTGATATGACATTAACAGTAGGTGGTTAAAAACAACAAAACTAGTATTGCTAGCACTTGTTGATTTACCTTTCTTTGTACCATAACATTCACTATTGGTCATTTTTGAAAGGTATAAATTATTTTACCCATTGTTTTTACATATCCATTAATTTTTTTACAATATATTAAAATACCTTTCACCTGAAATGGCTAAGGCTTTTGTAAAATTTCTTTCTCATGATTGATATCCTTAAGAACAGGCTATATTTAATCATCGATATTCCTTCTCCAAATAACTATAGAATATCTATGCATTTTTCACAGTTTTGGGGGCAACCATTGGCCATTAGAGGAATCTCATACAAAACTCACCGATCTCAACCAATTTTGCCAGTTTCTGGGAGTGGATACTTCTGTAAACTTTAACTTGTTCCCCGGTACTCTTACAATTCCAACATACACTTGAGAGAGCCGACCTGTGGGATTGTGCTGGTCTTGGCCATCTGGTTCCAAGAACCATTAGGAAGCTACTACCTTGGTTCTTGTGCTTGGAGCCCAGTGTCTCTTGGCTGTGGGAAGATCCTTCCAGCTTTGAGACCTTTTGACTTTTGGCTTGTTTTGTTGTTGTGATGAAAGATTTTCTTTTAGACTATGATTTTTTTTTTTATTATGAACTACCCATATTCTGATGCAAATGGATAGAAACAGTCTTGGCTCTATCAAGTTAAGTATTCTAATGGTAGACACATGTTGTATTCCAGTACCTGTCCTCAGTGCTCTTGTCCCCACCTGCACAGCCTTTTAGGTGTGTGGCTTTACTTAATATGCCGGTGCCCTGCAGTTAGTACTCTCTTTCGAATATATGGGAAAAGAATTATTTTGTCTTCTTTTTTTAAAACACAAAGATAAAGGTATTTCATCAGCAGATAATCACTTAACGATGGGATTCCTAGTTATCACATCTGAAGTCAATCCTGACATTTTTTTCTGACAGATTTCTGTGGCCTGGGGCTAGATTTCAATGGAGGCAGTTCAGAAATGTCCACATGCTGTTGAACCCAAAACTTGTTATGTTATGCTTTCTAATAAATGCAACTAATGAGACAACAGATTAATAGTAGAAAAAAAATTTTCAAATATCATTCCAAAGTATGGAATTGGTTTACTTGAAATTTTATAAATAACACTCCAGACTAATTTTAAGATGGGTTACCATGTGATGGGGGGGGGCAGGTGGGGTTTGTCTTGTAGATGCTACAATTACGTTCCTAAGAAAGCTGTACTGATACAATTTTAATGTTAAAAGCTATTGCATTTTTGTTCCCAACAACAACAACAAAAAAAAGTTGTTGCATTTGACAAATATACCAAGTATTAGATGTTTATTGCATGCTTACAATATTAGAAATGGTTTCTTTCTATTTTATACACCGTATAAGAACAACTTTATTAAATATTTCTATTCAGTTTTTGTCTTTATAGGCACTGACTTCTTGTAGACTGACATATATGCCTTGGGATTCCTTTTTAACATTGTCCTTTGGGACTGGTAAAGGCAGTTTTAGGTAGATGTAGTTTCATACAGAACTGGTTTCTGTGACTAGTGTTTCCTCTTGGGTGCTATAAAAATAACTTGCCCTTACAGTCTAAGCCTAAAAGAAAACAGGGAGATATTCTCTAATAAATCCTATTTCCTTCTTTGCTTATTGATTTCTGGGAACATGTGTTGACTGGAGGCAGAAGTTTGCAGTCTCTTAAAGTAATGACTTAGGGAGCAACTGAAATATAGAAAAAAAGGGATGAGGGTAAAGAATCAGTGGTAGTGGAATAATGCAGAATTGTGTGGGAAGTGTGTATGGGTCTAAATGGAGCACTGTATGTCTATTTGCAAGGCTGTAGTATGTGTCAGGTGCTGTGTTCTGTGATACCAATGCCAGAGAACAATGTCTGGAGCCGATGAATGTCACTTGCTCAGCTTTCCCTCCTCTGTCTTTTTTTTCCACCTTAGCATTTTCTTTGTGTTCATTCTTCCATTCATCCATTATATTCTTTTTTTTCTTATTCCCTCCCATTTAATCAGGAATATCAACCCACTAGCCACCTCCCCTTTTTATTACCATTTCCAGTCTTGTTTTCTCCTCTGATTATTTTCTTGACCCATAAACATGCTCATGTGTTTCTTTTGTAGTTCTCTCCATTCTATTCTAACACACAGTTGCTTGTTACTATTCTGACACACAGTTACTGTGTTACTTCCATTTCCTTCTAGCCAGTTTCCTAGAAGACTGTTACAATTCTTGTAGATTCAAAATTTTGCACCTAATAATGTCCTTTTGGAGAAATGAACCCAGGTTATAATAAAACATTTTTGAGGTTTTTGGCATAGTTAAAATTCTCCTTGTTTCATTTTATAATTAGCTATAATTTTGTTGCTATAAAATGACATTGTACATTAATTCTCCCATTACTACATCATTTAGCAGAGAATCAAAGACCACAATGATCAAATGATGGAGTTGGATTCTCCAGAAGCAGACATTGAGATGAAGATTTTTTTGCAGATAATTTATTAAGGAAGTGAGAAACAAATAGTGATGGAATAGGAAAAGGAGGAGAAGAGATGTGATTTTAGACAAATCTCTTCAATGATAGCTTTAATGTAAACTTCATGGGAGGTCTGGAACATGAATTACATGTCTATTCCAACCAAAGTTAAATGAGCTGAATGTTCATACTTCATTCCTATCAGTCATTGACTAAGAACCACAGGACTGGGGGAGAGTTGGTAGGGAAGATGCTCCTCACAGTTGGACAAAGGAGCTCTAGTAGCCTGAAGGAGGAACATTTAGCAGGTGCTGTCTTTTGGAAGCAAAATCACACTGAAACATGAGCGACACAATATATGTTGTCATGTGCACAGGTCTTAAGGAACCATGTGATGGAACTGGATAATTTACTTTCCAGTCCACACTTCACTCTACTCTTTTTTTTCTTCCTCCTCATCCTCCTCTTTCTCCTCCTCATCCTCCTATTTATCCTCATTCCCTCCCTCCCTTCCTTCCTCCTTCCCTCCCTCCTTTCTTTCCTTCCTTGTTCTTTCTCCTCCTCCTCCTTCACATTTCACTACTTTGATTGGAAAAAGGAAGGAGGAGCTTTTGGATAGATAATTGTAGACATTCTTGTTTGATATTACACCAGAACCCAACAAGTGGTACTTTCTTAGAGATTAGTTACAATGTGGAATCTGAAGCTATATCAGTGTATTTTGTTGCTTCAGAATCCACTGGTCTATCTTACATGTGAATCATTTATCCATGCATAATATTGTAACATCATGTATTGGTCATTTGGAAAATGTCAGTTTACTGATTTATATAAATCTTCCAAATGTTGGTACATCTCATTATATGACATTGACAAAACCCATTTGTTAATGTCACTACTGATTTAATCAGAAAAATCACTGTACCGGAAAGCTGTTACAATGGAAGATATGTTTTTCTTATACCTGTCATAGGGGCAGATATAATTTTTCAAATTTCTTATTTGTGCTTGAAAGCTTTAAAGTTATCATAGGCAATGAGTTCTGTCAATTGTTTCCCTTGAAGTGACAGATTAACTTCATTCACTTTTGTGAAAATATCTGCCAAAAGCCCAACTCTGAATAACCATGGTTTGTGTGTCAGTTGTTTTTTCAGGTCGACGTAGTGTTTCATGAAAAAAAATGGCTAGTTCAGCTTGCAACTGAGACAACCACATGTGTGCTGTTCCTTGAAAACACCATCATACTTTAGTATGCAACAAATGCTTTTTGTATATTTGCCATTTCACCCTACAGAACAAATTAAACTTGAAATGTAATGGAAGTAAGATTTTTTTTACTACTTTATCAAGGACACTGTTGAGTAAAACAGGCTTTTTATTTGTTTGCTTTAATGATGGTGCATGGGAGGGAAGAGTACAATGCCTCCTAGTACAGTTTGGTGTCAGGGTCTTGATTGGTGCTAAAGCCCCAGAAATTCTCTCATTAGTGACTTTGTACCATCTGTGCAAATATTAACACAGCAGAAGAGACAAATAACATCTTAACATTTTTATGAAAATAATCTTGCCCTCATGGATTTTTGAAAGGTTCTCAGGGATGCCAGGCGTCCATTAAGGACAGTTTAAGAACTACAATTTTAAGTAAAGCAACAAAGCTCAGTATTAGGCATCTTGCCACCCCCTTTCAGCTAGCGTCTACCTTAATTTTTGCACACAAATTGCAATCACCATTTAATTTAGTCCTTGAGTAATTTTAGAAGACAGCACTACAGACCTCTTTATTCAACTTTGTTGGGTACTCCTAATTTTAACAGAGGTCCTTCCTAGTATGTCATTAGCATTATTATTTTTTTTTTCCTGGAAATTTTCCTGTGACTGATTCACTCATGTGCAAACCATAGTTTGCTGAGGCCACCAAATTAATTTTCCTTGATCTATTTGTTTCAGAGAATTCTCATGTATTCATTTTACTAGTACATGTTTCAGTTTCAAAAGGATCAGAATCATGACAATCCCACTTTGTGGCTTTCAAATGCATTTTAGTTCACAAAGCACTTCCAAATACATCATCTCTATCAGGCCTCACGCCAATCCTGTGTGGTTGACAGGACAGGGCCATTGTTTCCACCTGAGTAAGCCCAGGTTGAGAGAGGGGAAGTGGGTTGAGGCTACACAAGGAATGAGTGGCAGAACAGAACTAAGATGTTCTGTTTCTATCTCCAGTTTCCTCCAGTGTACAGTGCTCCTCTTCTTTTAATAATTTAAAAGACGTTTCATATTTTTCTCCCTACTGTGTGTAGCAGGTTTCTGTTGTCATTTCATATTGTAAGATGCCTGCTGCACAGGCTCTTGACTTAGATAAAAATACCGTGCAACTGAAGAAATGGCAACTACCCGTACCTCTCAGCAAAGGCCCGATACTGCTCAGAATTCTGTTATAACCATGAAGGTTAATACCTTTTTAACCTTAATAAATATCAGCAAACCCAGGTATGAAATTTTCAGCTGCAAAGAAAACTGCAGGAAACAATATAAATAAACCGTACAGCCAATTTAAAGCAACACAATACGGAGATTGGAGATTTGCTGGGTAATTACGCATGTTACAAAGTAAAGTTGACTAATCTGTAATCATATGCTGGTATTAATAATACAAAAGGCTGAAGTACATGCTGTGAATTAATGAAAAAGGGTTTTGAAGAGTTTACAATAGCAAATAGTGTTTGCATATTATAAAAATTAATTAAACATTAGTTTATTATATTTCTTTGTTATATTCCCTTTTGGCCAAGAGAGTTGAATTGAGCTTCCTAGAATTCATTTTCTTTAATTACATTTAAACATTTTTTTCTTAATTTATTAGAAAATATTTTTAAAACACTGAAAATGAAAGAGAATAATAACAAACATCTATGTACCCACCATCTATTTTATATTTTACTATATTAACTTTTGTTAAAGAAATGAAATATTACAAAGATAATTAAAGCTTCCATATCACTGAGTTAATTATTCTGAAATTGCTGCTCATTTTTGCACAGTGCATGCCTCTATATTTTGATACGTATTTTTATTGACAAATATATAGTACTTTTCAAAATTTGACATCCTCTGTATCATTTTGCAACAATTTTTTTCTTCAGCATTGCTTTTTTTCCCTAAATTTTATTTTATTTATTTTTTATTTTAGCGTATTATGGGGATACAAATGTTAAGCTTGCGTATATTGCTCATGTGCCCCCTCCCCCCTCAAGACAGAACCTCAAGCGTGACCATCCCCCAAACGTTGCATATCTCACTCATTGTGTTTGTATATACCCATCCTTTCCACCCCCTCCCACCCGCCCGACACCCAATAAATGTTATTCCTATATGTCCACTGAGGTGTTGATTGGTTAATACCAATTTGCTGGTGAGTACATGCAGAGCTTGTTTTTCCATTCTTGAGATACTTCACTTAGTAGAATGGGTTCCAGCTCTATCCATGAAAATGCGAGCGGTGCTATATCACCATTGTTTCTTAAAGCTGAATAGTACTCCAGGGTATATATATACCACGTTTTATTAATCCACTCATGAATCGATGGGCACTTGGGTTGTTTCCGCAACTTTGCAATTGTGAATTGTGCTGCTATAAACATTCAAGTGCAGGTGTCTTTTTCATAAAGTGACTTTTGATCTTTTGGGTGGAGGCCCAGTAGTGGAATTGCTGGATCAAATGGTAGATCTACTTGTATATTATCCATACTTACATGTGTAGCTCTTATCTATGAATACAATATGCAGTATTCTTAATGAGTTTGCTAATTCATCTAAATTTTTCTATTGATGGCTATCTAGGTTCTTTCCAATTCTTGCTATAAGGAGTGATGTCATGACATTGCTATGTGTAATTTTTTGCACACATGGACAGCAATTTCTTTAGGGTATATACCTAGATGTAGAATTGCCAAGTTTGTGCTATTGTTAGGCAGGGACCAAATCTGCAGTTGGCAGATACCAGCCAGGAGGGCAGTTCCTACAGGTGAAGAAGGGGGGTGGGGAAGGGGATGCATTTAAAAGCACTTGCAGGTAACACGCAAAGAGCAGGAACTAGAAGTTTTGAGTCATAAACACCTGTGGAGCTGCAACTTTGTTATAAGAACACCTGTCAATCATTTATCTCAATCATCTGCTAACATCCTACACCTCCATATCCTACCCTCCTGGAGCCCCGGGCCAATAAAAGGAAACCACCTAGGCACTGTCGACTTCTTTCTCCACTCTGCTCATGGAGACTGATTGGTTCCTCTCTCGAACATACTTTCGCTTTGTATAGCTCCTTTTTTTCTGCTGTTTACATGGAATTGCTTCCTGTCTGTGGTCACCTCATCACACTAGTCCTGCTTATGAAGTTTCCAAGCAAGGTGCCAGAGAACCGGCGGGACAACAGTCCTCCAAGCGCCTGGACCTGACGGTATGTGCTTCTTCAACTTCACTAAATAGTACCAAATTGTTTTCAAAACAATTATCTTGAATGAATATTTAACAAAATGCTTTTCTTACATTTACTAATATAGTAAAGAAATTTTCTGATGTTGAACCATATTTGCAATCCTGGAATTAAATCTAGCTTCTATGCCCCCTAATCTTTTAACAAATTTCTCTGAAATATTCAGAAACATCAACAAATTTGTTTTAAAACCCTGACTTTGGCTGTTCTCTTCTCAAACAATATTTTGAGGTCTTCTCTTCATCTTTTATTAATACATTTTATAGTACATATGCTATATTTTACTTTATAATGCATATTTTGTAAATTTTAAGTAGCAGCTCAACTCTAACTTTGAAATTCATTTTTTTTTCTTTTGTGGGCCTATGCTATTTTAGTATAATAAGGATAGGGTGTGGTGTTTTGTTCTTTAACATTAAACTGGAAAAATGTAATAGAAAAATGACATCATTCCGTAGAACTTGGAGAAATACTGTGAGCATGAATTCATAGTCTAAAAATTAGGTTCCAGATTTATTTTGTAAAATTTGTTTTTCCATTAGCCATTTACTGGCTTCTGAGGGAAGAAGTTAAAATGGTATTCCTATTGGTTGAATCATTGTAGAACTTACTTAAGATTTATACCTCATTTACTTCCATTAAGGATGTGAGAAAGCTTTTAAAATTAAACACAGCAAAAAGAGACAAAAAAGCTAAAAAGCATGATTAAGTTCCTGTTGTAGAAAGCAGAAAAAATTAGTGGTACTAGTGGCGCTGTTTAATTATTGCAGCTCTATTTGATTCACCTGAACATTGATTTCAGATGAGAATATTGACAGCTAAGACAAAAGACAACCATATTAAATTAGATGTGATTTCATTGTTAAGAGAAAGCACGTTACGAAAGCATAATGCAAATATATATAAGCAAGCATAGAGACCCTCATTTAATTTGAATAATATGTAACTTAAATTCGTGACATAAATAGGGCTAATGTTTGTGTTGAGCTAGCCATACTTAAAATTTATGGAGTGGCAAACACAGCAGCTCAAACCATTGTGAAAATATTATACCTACACCACTTGTTTAAAATTTAGGGCCTTGAGCCTCACTTCCAGAGATTAGGTCTTGGGAAGAGCCTGAAAATCCGGCTATGGAACATTGGTACTTGTTCTGGGATGGCACTTCCAGAAACAGTGCCTCAAACAAAGGAAAAAAAAGCTATGATTTTATTGTGACTGGGTCATTATTCCAGACTGTATAAAGAGGCTTTTAAAATTTTTTAGTAGTCTGGTATTTCAAAGTAGAGTAAGTTAGAAATTTCCATATAAAAATAATTGATGATGGTTAACAACTGAATAGCTAAACCCAACAACCATCGTAACATGTATCAGTAGGTGACCCAGTAAGTTAGCAATGTTGTAGTCTTTTCCTCTCTAACCTAATACGGTTATTTCCTTAAGTATTTTCATGACCTCCTTCACGTTTTTACTAATTTTAGTAGTCCAACTTATTTGAGAATTTAACTTGTACAGATATTCTAGGTTTTAAAAGTAATTCTGTTTTTAAGAAGAACATTGGGGTTTTTGTTAATACTCATTATTTTGTATTAGAAGAGACAGGCCCTTGATTTCCAAGATTTATTACAGTTTTGCAATAACTGGCTTTAGCCCGGGGCCCAGATTCCGGAGCTCTTCATAGGAAAGTAATTTCTATCGGTGTCATTGCTAACCAAGTGAATGACTTTGACATACATAGCTTTGCCCTACAACTGGTCAGCCTGAAATAATTACTCAGAAACATAAACTATTTAGTAACTGAATTCATACCTTACAGATTATAAACTAGGTTAATTGGAGATCTTTCCATAATAGATTTTCATGACTCTTACTGGGTTAATGAAAATATTCTAGATCTAGCTGAATGTTAAAGTCTTGGACGTTTCTGTTATTTCTTTAAAGACCATATGGTAAGCATTTTATTTATGTTGCTTTGGTTTTATTGATAAAGTTTGCTTTAACATTGTAATGGAAACAACTGATAAAACTTTTGTTAAATATATTGAAAGTGTACACTTTCATTATTAAAAGTAGCAAATATAGTATAGAATAGCACAGTTACATGCATTCTTGATTTGCAGCTCTTTCAGGAGGCAGACGTTTATTTTCATGAGAAATGTGACGTTTATAAGAGTTGAAAAGCTTAACAGGGTTTGCCCAGAAATTGGTAAGGCTTGCAAAACTTTGGTTTATTAGGCCTGGAGATGCCTTGCAGAAGAGACTTTAGGAGCAGACACTCAAGTTTCCATCTTGAAACATGTATTTATATTTTGGTATTTTTAAAAATTAAGACCGTAAATGCTAGGCTATACCTGTCACACATAGGGAGAAAAGTAAGGAGAGAAGATTCTAATTATTGTGCTTATGATTCAGGTTTTTTGTCCACAGTAGAGTCGTTCAAATTTTATTGCTTATTAAAGTACAAAAAGTGATAGCATTTTCTGTGGCTCTTGATTTTGAAAAGCGAAGAAAATGAAAAATACTGCTGCTTCTGAGCATTCCAACACCCACCCCTAGAGAGATACTGAAGATCTTCAATTCATAGTAGAGAACTAAACTTTTCAAAAATGTTAAACTTAATTTTTATATTGTAGAAATAAGATTTCTAGAATATATAGAGAAGATTGATAGTCAATTTATTTCTAATAGCTTTTCCTGTACTAGAATTTCATTCATAGTGATTATTCTTCAGTTTCATAATTTTGAAGTGAGGATTTCCTGAAATGACTGAAATTTGATCTAGTTAGAATATAAAATACACCAGTTTTGTTATTTATAAAGGAGAAAGTGAAGGACGCAGGATAATTTTGTCACAGCTCTCATTCTGACCCAATGGACATTGTTAGTTGTACTCAACATTGATGTCCCTTTGTTCCTTACAGTCTATCCTAATTTCTTCATGCACTGTCTCTGCTCTCCTGTAGGCCAAAATGCTTCAGGAGATGCTGAGCCCAATGAAAGTTCTATGACTGGGCTTCATTTGTCTAAGGCAAGCACTACTTTTCTTTCTCCTAATTGTTTCATGTTAAAAGGGTCCAGTTACCCACTTAAGCACACTGATACTAGGAGTAGTGTTGCTGGTGCCTCCCTGGACAGGTCTTCTTATTCTCACTCTGAGAGCTTCTAGAATTGATTCTCTTTTTGTCTTGCTGGGCTCCTGGCTGCCATCCTAACACCAAAAGGAGAACTAGCTTTAGGATAAAGACTTACTGTAGATTAAGGAGGGGAGGGGAAAGAGAGAGAGAGATGAGGGGAGAAATATCAGTAGATGGGGAACATCCTGGGTAAGAATGTACATCTTCATTGATCATTTTTGCAGAAATTTACAAAGGGAAAATTAAAATGTGCCATTGGACTTTCACTTCAAATATTTGTATGGACCAAATCATCTGCATGTGATAAAATGTCTTTTCTTCTCTTTCCCTCCCCATGAAAGATGTTTGTGTTTCCCACTGAAAGACTTCAAAATGGTTACGTGGTTGCCTGGATAATGTCATAAAACTAAACTTTAAGTTGAAGAAATCCCAGTTTAACAGCCTGAAATCTTGGACAGTAGGAATATACTTTTTTTCCCTATTGCACAACGTGAAAAAGTTAATATAAGTGTAATATATGTCAAAATTTCTAAAAGTAAATTTTAGATGTTCTCACAGAAAGTGGTATTGAAGGTGATGTATTAACTAGTTTGATTTATTCCATGTTGTAGTCATAAATCATAACATATTGTACCCCATAAATTTATGCAATTTTAAGCCATCAATTTATAGTAAAAAATTATATTCCAAAAATTAAAATTCAGGGCAGGTTTAAAATGTGGAGGACTCTTTGAGCCATTTCTTTGTCTAGGGAAGAAAGAAAATACAGATGTAGTTACGCCTTTACATATTTTCCTGCTATTTCGTCTTGATAGGCAACATTTTAAAACTATGCTCTTGAAAAGAGAAATCTCAAGGAATATTTGCTTGAGAACTCAAGGAAGGAAAGTGAGATGACAAAATTGATGATGTGTGACCCCTATGGAGTCATTCTACTGACAGAGAAGATAATTACAGTGAGGTAATTGGAGTGATTTGGAGGCAAATGATTTGGAGGTGAATTGGAATTTTCCAAGAGAGAATGAACCTGCATTTGTGAGAGAGAGACAATTGGAGGGAAATGTTATTTTAGCTACATATTCTGGCCATACATGACTTAATAAGTATGAATTTCAAGAGGACAATAAAAAAGAAATTATAGTAATCAAGATAGGACATGATTAAAGAATGGCAGAAAATTTCAGCTGAGAGGGAATGTGAAGATTAAGTGCAAATTCTAACAGTCTGGTTGACAAGTTGATGAGTACATTTAGAGATGAGAAATGTAGAAGGAACAAAAGAATGACTTCAATGTTTTGTGTAAGAGCCAACCTTAGGTTTGTATTCGAAAGAATGAAAGTAGAATTTGAGCAAAGAAGTTTTTGAAAGGAGGAGAAAATTAATGTTTTGCCAAAGTTTCCTTCTGAGGCTTCCCTGAAGATTGACATACTTTTCTTTTTAAGGTGCCTATTTGTGGGTGGTATGATGTTTTTTGTATCCAACCTTTCTTTTATTGTTGAAGAAAATAAGATGAGAATTCTGGGAGGAGAGAGTGTATATCATTTTTAAGTTAGGGTAAATGAGTGCCTTCCATATTTTGTCTATGTGTAGTAAATTTGATCTTGTGATGTGAAAGTGGCTGTATTCACATGAAGTACAATATCTTCATAATTCCTGTTTGGGAGAAATAATTGTTGCTTATTTGCTGGGAGAAATAATTATTGCTTATTTGCTGGCCATATTCAGTGTGACAAAGCTGGGAAAGCACTGGATTTTCGGTCTGAAGATTGACATTTAAGTCTAGTTCTGTTATTGGCCGCTTTTTGATTCTGAGCAAGACAGTTAAGTTCTTTAGACAAAGGATGTGGTGATAAGTATGCATGGGAGCTTACCAAGGAATAAAATTGTTGGGAAAATATGATTGTGGAATTAATGAAATGTGGCTCATAAGATAATTATTGTATAACCCAATATTACTATATTAAAGACAGAAACAGGAGTTTGCAGGGTTTTGCCCTGAAGGAATGTGTGGACTCAATGGTTCAGTTATAGAGGCTGCTATCATGGGAGAGCTCTGAAATCTCCTGTAGGGATGTTTTCCAGGAAGGCTTCCTGGCATCTCAAAATCTGTGAACTTCTCTGTGTCTTGAAAGATAAGACAAGGCAAATATGGCCCACAGGATGGGAGCTGGAGACAATGAGTGCGCTCTACCCAGAGATGTGCCTTGGTGGTTATAAACAACCTGCTTTATTAGAGATGGGCTTCCTGCTCTCTCCTGTCTGTCTACCTTTAAGACCACCATAACTAATCAAAGAAATATTGAGTCACTATACCTCTTTTGTTTTACCTTTGTTAATTGACAACTGCCTCTTTAGAAGTTAGCCCCTGAAAGACTTTGTATCTGTTTTTTCACCTAGATAGATTAGAAACCCCTTGAGAGGACTTTTGACCTTAACCCACTACCTGTATCCCCTAGCAACTGCATTCCCTGATATGCAAATATGTTACCCTGACAACTGGTAATTGATGTCTGTGACTATAAAAACCTGTATGAATCTAACCATATTGCTGGCATTGATGGAGATATACCAGTCCCCTAGGAAAACTTCCTGTGTGTTATATTTGATCTCTCTCTCTCTCTCTCTCTCTCTATATATATATATATATATAATCTCTCTCTATATATATAGATAGATAGATAAACTATAAACTATACCTTAGGGACTCGGCCCTGTGGGGAAAAGCAGCTGATATCTTCATCGGCCTGCCTCAAATACTACTTTTGCCTCATACAAAATGGCTTGTGTAGATGATCTGGAAAGTACTTACAATGCTAATTAAATAGTTCTTCTGGTTTTTTGTTTGTTTGTTTGTTTTTTTGGATACACATACAGTATCTCTGTGGAGGCAACCACTGCTTGTTTTTATCTTTTAACCAATGGTGTCTGAATGTCAAGATTAAAGAGCATGTTTTCTGTTCAGCTCAAAGTGATTGTTGACATGTGGGGATACAGGCCTAGTTTTGCTAGTACTTCTAGTCTTTGTTTATAAGGAGAAGACTAAAATTTGGATTTTTTTCAGTGAAGTTTATCATTTATATACATGAAAGCAATTCATCAAAAAATGATGTTGCTATAGTGGTGTGTGCCAAGCAAGTCTCCAAGCCAGATCTGGCCTATGGCTATTGTTTGGGTGTTCTACTTTAATTTCTTTTTCTTAATGTTTATTGAGCTTTAGATAATCTACATTGTATTGTACTAGACTCTTTTTAAATGTTGAACAATATTTTAGAAATTCCTGATATCTTATATTTTATTTAGGTGAGATTTAAACCTTTACCTAAATTAAAAAAAAATTACTTCATCATGTTAAAAAACAAAGCTCCTAATAGTTGACATGGTATTAAAGCAAAGAAAGGACTATAAAGGAAATGATGATTGATTTCATTTCTTTAATTTTACTGAGTTATAACTATAAACGTTGTCTTGAGTGTTTCCTATAAAATTTTCTAAATAAGCAAGAAAAGACACCTTTGGAAGAGATTGTGGACACTTAAAGGTGAAAGATGATGAATTTTTATAACAAATTTTTCTTCAAAAGAAAATCATTACTTGCCCATTTAATTCTGCCAACTCTACTATCCCCATTGAATTGTTTCAGCTTCTAACTCAAGGTGTTTTCCTTCTGTCTTCATTTTTTTTTTTTTAATCTTTTTCTGAACAAACCATTGCTTGCTTCTTTCCACACTTTTGCCTCTATAGTTGCACATTGAGTCCTTTCCTGGGATGCCCTCTACCTTATCTCTTTTGGTTAAAAACCAGCGCCATGCTTTGGGGCCTACCTGAAATGCATTCATATCTACACAGACTAATTATATGTGGTTTCTTTCCTCTGAACTACTGAGCACTCTCTCTGGTATTTCCTTGAAGTACTTAGAGTTTTCTTGTATTTTTTTAAATGTACTTTATGGGATTGCACAAAGTCTTGTATACAGACTCATGAAATGTTGGTTAAATGAATTGGTGGATAGAACAGCTGAAGTGAATATATTCTTTAGGAAGAAGCAGATAATTTTCTGCTTAATTCATTATTCTACTTCCCTTCCCCTTTAATCCAAAGTATGTCCAGTTAAGTCCAGAGGCCCTGTCCTTATCCACACTATTAAGGGGCATGCCACAAGAATCTCATATTATAATTTATTTGTCATTGTGATTAAAGTTCTGTTCTCTCAGAAAGATTGGTCTTTGTATATTTTAATGTTTCTTAATTGGAGTTTTTATTTTAGTAGTCACACTACTATCATAGTCAAGGGCAATTTTCATTTTCTTTAAGATCTTCCCTTAGAGGGCAGTCCTATGATTAAAAATATAAATATAAGTGGATGCAGCATTTCTTATATTTTAGCCAGTTGGTGAATCTAGAAAAGGAAACACTTAAAAATATATGATTCATAAAAATATATCAGGCATAGAAAAGGGGAAATATTTCCTTCCTATGGCAATGAGAAGATACCTTAATGGGTTATAAAATAAGTTTGCACATAGTCTTTTGAGTTTTATGAGAATATTGAGACATCTATCTGCCTAGTTGAAGAAACTTCTACCTAGAAATACCAGAGTAATTTAGTAGAATTTTGCAAGTTTTTCCTGCTTTCAGTTTACAAGTGAAACAAACCCTATTTTAAAATTTCAAACTGATGAATAAAGTAGAGATAGCTACAAAATTATGTTGGAAGTGTGCTCCATCTTTTAAAAAAAACCTTTGTAATTTTTAAGACAAACATGCCAACTAAACTCCGCTAATCTTCACATCAGGGGTCTCTTTCTACGAAAATGCTGAGGCTGGGGTAATTAAGTTGAGGCAAGGAATCAAAGCAGAAAACAAAGCCTCAACTAAAAGGAGTTCATTGGAAAGGAATCACTCAACTAAAAGGAGTTTCAAGGTGCTACTTTGAAATAAAGTCACAATCAAAAGGACAGGAAAAGGAGAAGAGATTGATTTTTCACTTTTGGGAAAGAACACCTTGTTTAGAATCTGAAAGGCCAGGGAGGACACTTGAATGTACTTTCACCGATTGAAACGGTGCTGATAGGCATGTGGGATGGGGCCTAGAAATCAAGGACACCTGAGTCGATATTTCTTCCTGATCCAAACTTTCATGTCCACCTATAAGTGTCTTACCCACCTAATTATTGATGTTGTACTTGTGCATACAGTAAAGAGTAATGAAGTTATTTTATATTTAATAGTTTAAATACTGTTCTATATTGCTAGAATAATTAGGGGGATACTCTATAGGATTCATTTAACACAATTACGTCTTTGCAAAAGTCATTTACTTTTACGGGCTGATTGAACCATGCTATTAATAGGAGGGCATCTTATCCTGGTAATGGTGGTGACTATTTATCTAGCTAAGCATCTTGTTGATTGAATATAGCTAAATATTTGGAATGTTGGCTAAGAAATACTTTAGCCTTTATTAGTATGTGAATAAATTGAATAGGAATATGAGTTTTACCACTTCTATTAGCTGAAACTAAATATTCATCTTTGAGTTTAAATGTAGTGAGTTCTTTCTGAAAATTATCAAATTTCTAAAGAAATAAGTTGTGCTCTGTAAGTTCTCATCATTGTGTTTTCATAAATGCTATTAGTTTTAAACTATAAACATGGAGTCAGTACCCATGGAAATAAGGTAGTGCATGTTTAAAACCCTTGTACATACCTTGCCTCAAAGGATAATTAGATGATGATAATGGTACTTTCTTTGAGATAGCTAATTAAAAAAATCTATCACTCCATGTTTAATTATTTGAGTAATGATAACATATTAGCAACCGTAAAACTCCAGTTACAGCCAATCCCATTGAAGGAATAACAAAGTAAACACATTAATGACATTTTCTACAAAGACCCTAAGGATGACACAAGACCAATCTTTTCATTTTCTGCTCTGTATTCTATGCCCAGCCTCCCACTGGAATGTACTCTTCACCACTTACACTTGTATCATTCATCTGATTTTTCTTTGTTTTCATTTGTTTCTTAACTCTTCCTTTTGCACCAGGGAGATCATTTTCTACCTGTTCTCCACCCTTTGTGAGCCTCTGAAAGAAGTCTTTTGTAATTAGACTTCACAGCTTTAGCAAACATTTCATAACCTGCCAGTAAAAATGTCAGTTCTCTGGGCCAAGGCATAATTAAATGAATAAGGATCACTGTGGTAATTAAACCACAAAATAAAATAATTTAAAAGAGTTATTAATTAAGAGTTTTCTTTGATTTTGGAATTATAAGCAATAATGAGCTATGTGTGTTATGGATGAACATACATGTGGTTTTCACTTTACCATTCCCATTACTTGTCCTATTAAACACGTTAAATAAAACCATAACAATGAAAATTTTATTTCATTGTTCTTTTCCTGAATGATTAATCACCTGAGAGAACCTTGTTGAAATATCAACAAATTGGATATGGTCAAAATAAATTGTTTGCTGTGAGCCTTTAAAACCAAACCTGAGTGATACAAGCAATATATAAAACTTTATGATGGACTCTGTTTGAGGCCATTAGTTCCTGATTGAAGACTGAAAAAACAGCAAGATTTCAGTGTTGGAGTTTAATAATAGTTTGTTTAATAGGGGGTCCCTAGAGCTGAGAGCAGTAGGAGGAAGACAAATGTGTAACGTGGTGGGTACTGTAATGATAGGGTATGGTGAGGGTGGATTAACTAGTGCTGGCTCTTGGGACACAAAAGAATGATAAGTTAATGTTGAGGACAAATCAGAAAGTTGGTAGAGTGTAATTGATCTTTTAGAATAGACAGGTCCCATCTTTTGCTAGGAATTAATTGGTTGTTTTTACATCTTTTAAGATATATTTGAAGTCTAGGAATGGTGAGGGTGAACAATGACTTAGTAGTTAATATAATAATGACTAGTGGTAATTGAGCCCTTACTTTGTTCCAGGAACTATAGTGCTTTATGTCCCTCTGAAATAGATCCATGAGGAAACTGAGGCACAAAGATTACTAGTGGCTGAGCTGAGATAATTAACCTAGGCAGCCCAATTCCAAAGCCCAGTGCTTGGCTACCATTTTTATATCCCCTTGAAGATACATTTTATTAACGATGATGCTTTAAGTACATTTCTACTCAAGACTATATGTTAATGACAGTTTTCAAATGGCTATCGTTATGTAAGGGACAGGGGACTCTGTAGAAAGTATCACGGTGTGCAATATATCCCAAAGCATGGGGTGACGTTCTTGAGGTTATATCATAGAATTGATCTCCTTGAAAATCTTAAAAATATTTTTAGTAAAAATTATTTTTTATTCAAAAAGAATTGAAGAGTAATAAATGACAGTTGGTGGTCTTTTTTTTCTTTTTAATTTCAGTAAACTTAGGAGGTACAAATAATATTTTTTATACATGGGCAAATAGTTAGTGGTGCAGTGAGGGCTTTTAGTATACCCATCACCTGAATAGTATGTATTGTACCTGATAGGTAGTTTTTGATTCTTCACCTGCCTTCCCACTCCCTGCTTCTGAGTCTCCAAATTCCATTATGCCACCTTATATGATCGTGTATACCCACTGCTTAGTATCCATTTATAAGTGAGTACATGCAGTATTTTCTCATTCCCGACATACTTCACTTAGGATAATGGCCTACAGTTCCATCCAAGTTGTTGCAAAAGACATTATTTCTCTTTTTTTATGGCGAGTAGTATTCCAGTGGGGTGTGTGTGTGTATGTGTATCACATTTTCTTTATCCATTGATAGTAGAAGGGACTTAGGTTGATTACATATCTTTGCAATTTTGAATTGTGCTGCAATAAACATAGGTGCCCGTATGTGTTTTTGATATAATGACTTCTTTTCCATTGGGTAGCTACCCAGTAGTCAGATTGCTGGATTGAATGGTAGGGCTACTTTTAGTTCTTTGAGGAATTGCCATACTGTTTGCCATAGAGGTTATACTAATTCACCTTCCCACCCACAGCGTATAAGTGTTCTCTTATCACCCCATTTGCCCCATCATCTATTTTTTTGTTGTTGTTCACTTTTTAATGCTATCTTGACAAGGGAAAGGAGGTATCTCATTGGAAAAGTTTTGATAGGAGAGGTCCCAGTTCTGTGTAAGTCTGGTAGAATTTGGTTGTGAATCCATCTGTTCCAGTCCTGGGCTTTTCTGTTGTTGTCGTTGTTGGGAGATTATTATTACTGACTCAGTCTTACTACTCATTATTGGTCTTTTCACGATTTCTGTTTCTTCCAGATTCAAACTTGGGAGGTTGTGTGTTTCCCTAAATTTATCCATTTCCTCTAGATATTCTAGTTTGTGTGCATAGAGGTATTGGCAGTGGTCTCAATTGTTTATTTTTTTGTGGTATCAGTGGTAATATCTTTTTTCATTTCTGTTTGAGCTTATTTGAATCCTTTCTTGGTTAATCTAGGTAGTGGCTTGTAGCTTTTGTTTATCTTTTCAAATAACAAACTTTTCATTTCATTGATCCTTTTAATTTTTTTTGTTTCAATTTCATTCAGTTCTGCTCTGATCTTTATTGTTGTTGTTGTCTTCCATTAGCTTTGGGTTTGGTTTATTCTTGTTTTTCTAATTGCTTCAGCTGTGACATTTGGCTGCTAATTTGTGATGTTTCTGTATTTTTTATGTAGGCATTTAGTGCTGAATTTCCTTCTTAGTGCTGCTTTTCCTGTATCCCAGGTATTTTGGTAGTTTGTGTCACCATTGTAACTCAATTCAAAATGTTTTTTCATTTCCATCTTGATTTCAACCTTTATCCAAAGATAGTTGAGCTACAGATTATTTAATTTCTATGTATTTGTATAGTTTTGAGAATTCCTCTTGGAATCAATTTCTGGTTTTATTCCGCTGTGGTCTGAGAAGATACATGGTGGTATTTCAGTTTTATAAAATTTGCTGAGACCTACATTGTGGCCTAACATATGGTCTATCTTGGAAGTATTTTATGTGTTGATGAAAAGAATGTATATTCTGCAACTTTTGGGTAGAATATTCTGTAAATGTCTGTTAGGTCCATTTTTTTCTCAAGTCCTATTTAAGTCCAGTGTTTCTTTGTTGATTTTTTTGCCTTGATGTTGTTCTGTCAACAACAGAACAACAGTGAAGTGATAAAGTCCCCACCACTATTAGGTTGCTGTTTATTCTATTTCTTAGGTGTAGTAGTATTTGTTTTATGAATCTGGGAGCTCTAGTGTTATGTGCCTCCATATTTAGGATGGTTGTATCTTTTTGTTAAATTGATCCCTTTAGCATTGAGTATCATCTTTGTCTATTTTTACTGTTAATTAAAAGTCTATTTTATCTGGAATTTCTTTGCCACTCCTTTACCTTGAGTCTATGCTACTCTTCACAAGTTACCTGGGTTTCTTTGAGGCAGCATATACTTGAGTTGTGGGTTTTTTTTTATCCATTCCATCAACCTATATCTTTTAAATAAGGCATTTAGGCTATTTATATTCATTGTTAATATTGATAAGTGAGTTACTGTTCCAGTCTTGTTGATTATTATTAATGTTACCTAGTTGCTTCATATTCTCCCTTTTGTGTTACTGTTTTACAAGTACTGTGAGTTTTGACTTCTGAGTATTTTTGAGTATTTGGCGTTAAGTAGTAGTCTTTTTGGTGTTTAGAGCACTTTTGAGTATATCTTGTAGGGTAGGTCTAGTGATAAATTTCTTTAATGTTTGCTTGTCTGGGAAAGATTTTATTTCTCCTTCATTTATGAAACTTAGTTTTGCCCCATACAAAATTCTTGGCTAACAGTTATTATGCTTGAGAAAACTAGAGATGGGACCCCAATCCTTTCTTGCTTGTAAGGTGTCTGCTGAGAATATGCTGTTAGTCTGATGGGTTTTCCTTTGCAATTTACTTGATGCTTTTATCTCACAGCATGTAGGATTTTCTCCTTCACTTTGACATTGGCCAGACTGATGACTGTGTGCCTTGGTGATGTCCTATTTACAATCAATCTTCCAGTACTTCCTTGATCTTTTATATTTGGATGTCTAAATCTTTACTGATACCAGGGATGTTTTCCTCCATTATTCACTCACATAGCTTTTCCATGACTCTTGCTTTTTCTTTTTCTTCCTCAGGGATATCTATGATACTTGTGTTTCGGTGTTTTATATAATTTCATATTTCTTGGAGACTTTGTTCATTTTTCTTTTTTTTTTTTTTTTTTTACTGACTGGGTTAATTCTAGTCTTGTCTTCGATCTCTGAAATTCTTCCTTCAGCTTGGTTTGTCTGTTGTTAAGACTTTCCACTATTTTGAAATTCCCGAAATGACTCTTTCATGTCCAGAAGTTCTGGTTTCTTAAAAATATCTATCTCTTTAGTGAATTTTTCATTCATGTCCTGAATTATATTTTTGGTTTCTTTGTCTCCTTATTTGAATGTATATTTGGTGTGCACATCTGGAGCCTAATGAAAAATAATCTGCCCTAATGAGGCTTATTGTTTGTTATTTATTTTGTTCTATTTTTTAATTCTCTTGGGAGATGAGAATGAGCTACTCATTCTGTGCTCTCACTCTAAATATCTGTAGAGCACAGTTGGTCATTTGATCACCATGCACCAACAAGTACATACGGACAGGCTCTACCTTTACTGCAGTTTGAGATGCTGATTTGGGGGAAGTAATCAAAAGGCTGGAAAATTGCCTAGTAAGTCTGGACTTAAGTAACTTAGAGCTGGAAAGCTAAAGGGGACTTACTTGCATAAAGGGATATTCAAAGAAACATGTTTTGTTTGGTTCCTCTGGGTAGATAGGAACTAGTCTTACATTAAAGCAAGTAAAATCTAGTACTCAAGATAGATACAATGAAAAATCTCAAGTCTTTACTAATAGTGAAATCTGAAGGAGTTTATACCTTTTAAAAAATCACTAGTGTGTAAGAATAAGATAGTATTTGAGGTGTTTTAAAGAAGTTTTGTGTGGCATCAGGAAAACAAATTTGATACCATTGGGCTGTCTTTGGAGATTTTACACTGCATATGTTGTATGTTTTAACTGCTGTGTATACTTGGGTCTAGAGCTGTGCAGCCAGTCCTCTACTTAGAGTGATTGTCCTTCTGATGGAGAAAGGCTTTCAGCCAGTTTGACCTGTGTTATTATGTAATGGTACTTAATGCAAGCAGGACATAAATGAACTCGCCCTAGCCAGTTTCATTCCTGATGTAAATCAAATAAAGTCCCCCTCATCAACAGCCTCAGCTTGTTCCCATGGGCTCCTTGGCTCCAAAGTAACAGCTAAGACAGAGCAGAGCTGGAGCAAAATGGCATGGCCCACAGTTCCTGATTTAATCTTTTAAAAATATGTAAAACTTCTCTATTTTTTGTTATTTAATGTTATTTTTTATAGTGATGTGGTTAGTTTGTATATTTCATTCTTTAAATCAATTCAAAGAGGTAAAGATGGAAGGAGGGAAAAATATATATATTTAGGTAGCGGAAGAAACCTTAGGCCTATGTAATGTCCTGTGACATTTGATGGAACCGATTTCCTTGATTAGCTGTTAAATTGGCTCTGTGACAGTCCCCATAGAGAGGTTCTGTGCTTGTAGCAACGACAGTGCCCTTGAAATAAATATATAGCCAATCAAGTGAAAACACTGTAAAGGATTGCACTCATTTGATGAATGCTGTCATCTGAATGTGTCCCTAAAATTTATTTGTTGCAACTTAATCACCAGTGGGGTAGTATTAAGAGGTAGGGCCTTTAGAAAGTGATTAATTCCTGAGGACAGAGCTCTTCTGAATGGGATTAGTGACCTTATATGAGAGGTTGAAGGGAATGTCCTATGTTTTTTTTTTTTTTTTTTCTTTTTTTGCCCTTCTGCCCCTGCCATGTGAGGACACAGTGTTGTCCCTTTTTCCTTTTTACCCCTCCCACCATGGGAGGATGTAGCAAGAAGACCCTCACCTGACACCCAATACTTGATCTTGGGTTTCCTGCCTCCAGAATTGTAAGAAATAAATTTATGTTCTTTAGAAATTACTCAGTTGTTATTTTGTTATAGCAGTAGGAATGGACTAAGCCAAAGTATGAGGTCTGATATATTTCTGGAAAAGAATTCAGTCTCATTACTGGATAGCCACACCTTACATCCCAATTCACCCTCCAACAATGTTTGAGTAATGACTGTACATTATTTCCCATATAAAAGGAGTTTGAATCTTATCTTCTTACTGTGATCTCGAGTAGGCCAGTTAACTTCCTAAGGCATAGTTTATATATTAAAATGGAGATAGCAAAACATACAGGCTGTTGTAAAAGCTAATGATTTATTTATTATGTGAAAGCACTAAACATGATATTTAAGTATGGAAGTACCTCAAAAATGTAGGTCATGAACAAGAAGTTGTTTTGTTTTGTTTTTAATGTATCATTTTTAATCTAGTATAGTATAAAATTTTCATGGAAAAAGAGAGCTTATAGATCATGTAATACCATCATATATATCTACTTTATGTTTATGTGCTAATACACATAATAGAGATCAATCGTTGAGCAATATTTAATGCTTAGTATGCATGGAAAATTGTACAAAATGTTATATTGTAATCAGATATTTTTCATGTGTATTAGAATGCAGAGGTGATTATATGCTCCGGGTTTTATTATAAACTAAAATGAGGTTTTTTTTGTTTTATGCCTCACTATTCATATTGTAATTTATGTTTAACAGAAAGGTATAAGTTGTGTTTTAAAAGTATAAGCCTCTCATGGGATGTTTGCATCATTGAGCAATGTGGATTTTGAAACTAATTTCACAACTACTCACAGCAGGATTTGTCTTCAGTCATTGAAAATTCTTGGACAGGACATAATTTCTCATCTACTGGAGAAATTGTATTATTTTAGAATAATATTTTAAAATGTAGGTCCTATAAAAGGTGATAAATGATTTTTCTAAAGTGAGATTTATTTCCTTTCTGAGTAAAGATTGGGCTGGTTAGACTTAAAGAGAATGAGTGATCTGACTCTATTCAGTTCCATAGTGACAGATCTTTTGTATTAAAGTAACCATTTTAAACTATTCCTAAAAAAGTTCTGACAATGGTAACCAATATAATGGTCCCAATGACATGGAAATTATTTCCAAGAAAAGTTAGGATTTCAGTGATTTTTTTTTTTTTTTTTGTCAAATATTTGGGAGCTATCCTTTTGGAATTACATTGCTCTGTTACTGATTGTCCTACATGATATCCTGAGGATCTATTTGGTTTTAATCGTTCTTCGTATCAAACCTATGTTCCTTCGTCCAGAAAATAGAAAAGAAGAACTTAAGATAAATTATTTTACCTAATGTTTGGTGGTGACAAAGTAGCAGAACAGGTAGCATTATGAATCTAATCCACTGGATGTCTTTGGCCCTCATGTTTTAATTAAAAAAAAGAAAAGAAAAGAAAAGAAACCACTGATTTCTTTTAATGTAATATAATCCTAGCCTAATCTTCCAAAAGCTTACCTTTTCTTTTCCTTTTAAAAACTTCTGTCTTACATTCCCTGACCACCTTATTTAAAGTAACACCTTTCCCAGTACTCTCTCTTGCCTTCTTTATTTTCTTCAAAGCACTTATTGCAATCTGACATCCTTCATTAGAAATATAAACTCCACAATAGCAGGGACTGGTTATGTGTTTTGTTTGTTGCTGTATCCCAGGGCAAATAATGACTGGCACATACAATACCCTCAATAAATATTTATTGAATGAATGTGATAAAACAAAACAGAATGCCTTGCCGATTAAGATGATTGAGTTCTTTTTATGGTAGCATTTAAGCACCAATTTATCTCAAAGAAAATATCGTCTCTTTGAACATTAGCCCTTTTCCTTTTCCTCATATTTGTATGTGAATAGATAGCACTGGCTTGGGAAGTTTTAGTATTCACTTTTGATGTTCTAGATAGCAAATGGCCTGTTTGCAGGGGCTAGGTTACTTACCATGAGTATTAACGTTTATAGTTCGGGGCAAGAGACCAATGTTCAAGTCATCTGTACTGAGCATGGTCTCCCAGTATGGTGGACACCTATGGATTTCTTTGTTTGCTTGCTTATTTCTATCCACCATTTTCCAAAATGGATTTCAACAGTCCAGCTGTCTACAAATTCACAACATTCCATGCTCACTCATCTTCGTTTCTACTCTACTAATCCATCAGTATAAGGTCAACTAGAGTTCATAGAGTAAAATTGCTTATTATCTCTTTATCCCATTCCTAAAGAGAAGTAGTCCATTTCCCCAAACTCCCTTCTTGCTCGGATAATGTTTTCCTTTGATGTTATATTTTAGCACTGTTTCAGCCAGTCTCTGTGAAGAGTCGATTCTACATATCCTCTTTACTGTCGATCATTAGAGTGCAGCAACCTAGAACAAAGTAGAGGCACTTGAATTGCTGGCTGGGTTCATGAGTGAAACTAACTGTGAGGACACTCATCTTTGCCCCATTGGGTTTATTTGGAGTAGATAATTTTAAATGATAGGCCTCTATGGGAGAAAGAAAGATACTTCCATAGGAATGAATTCTATATGATGAGAAGCTATGAGTGCATGACAAGTACAGTTACATTTATTCTAGAAACTTGTCGTCAGGGGATTGTTAGCAAGCTTGACTTAGGGGCCAGCACTGTAGTTAACAGGTCCCTTTTCCAGACAAATTTAAGTTCCATTCATGGATTTTAGTTGCGTTGACTTTTTCTGCCAAGAGTGGGGATAATGGAAGTTAATAACATGGTATCAAAGGGAATAAATTCTTCATTTGGCTTCTGTTCTTTTCTCAATGACAATTTTTATTTATACTAGGACCAGTGTGTTGATTATAAAACTAGAAGCATGTTCAGTCAACTAAAGAAGGTACTTCTTAAAATATGTGCTTCGAGACTGGTGTCTAGTTTTTCATGTGGATTGGTCAATATCTTAGTCTATTTGGGCTGCTCTAACAAAATGCTTTAGACTGGGTAGCTTATAAAAACAGAAATTTATTTCTTACAGTTCTGGAGAACAAGTCCAAGACCAGGATGCCAGGGGATTCAGGGTTTTGTTCCATATAGATGGTGCCTTCTATATGCCAGGGGATTCAGGGCTCCTTCCCTATAGATATTCCTTTCTTGCTATGCCCTGGCATGGTGGAAGAGGCAAACAGGCTCCCTTGGCCCCTTTTATAAGGGCCTGTTTTATAGATGACAACTTCTCATGTCTCCTCACATGGTGGAAGGAACAAGCAAGTTCCTTTATAAAGACACTAATTTCATTCATGACAGCAGAGTCCTCATGGCTTAATCACCTCCTAAAGGCCTCACCTCTTACCACTATTGCAATGTGGATTAGGTTTCAGCATAGAAATTTGGGGAATGGGGGATACAAACATTCAGACCATAGCAGGTATATTACAGTTCTCCAAAAATTGTATAAAGATTGCATTTCTGAAATTGAAGCAATTGCCTTTGGGTTTGGTAAGATCAGTGTTGACTGGGAAGCAGCACATTGATTTTCATTATATATTTGTAGGATATAGGCATGCTCTACATATCTCCTTTGGAATTGTTGGTATTTAAATGTTTTTGTAACTGCCCAAGCATTTGTGTGTGTGATACTAGATTTTTCATATGTCTTTCTTAGAAGAATATAAGAATTGTTCCTAAAAATCCTAACAAGCCAAGATGAGAATCAGGATTATATGAATAGGATCTTTTTTTGTCTTTGTACAAGACTTACTCTAAAAGAACTTTCCACAGGGAAACGTTCTTTTGTTTTCCACCATAACACTATAATTTTGTTGACATTGTTGTTGAGTAAAGTAAATAGCAATGAAAATAGTAATTATTGCAAAGTACTAAATTTTTATTAGCAATTATATATGCGATTTCTTCCTAGCATTTGCAATCGATGCCTTTTCATCTTTTATCTATTTGGTGAGCTCCTTGTTATTCTCCAAGTTCTAGATGAAACATCATCTCCATGAAGTATTCCTTTCTCTGCTAGGCAGAGTTGGTTGCTGCCATTACTGTTTCCCCAGTGGCCCTTTACTGTTTTATGGATATAGACATTTATTATGTATATTATTTATTGTAGTCATCTCACAATGCATTATAATTATTTGTGTCTGTTTCTCTTCTCCAGCCAATAGTGAGTTCCTCATGGGCAGAGATACTGCCTTAGTCACTCTTAAATATCAGTTCCTTAAATAGGACCCAGTATATAAGATGTTCTTTAGTTGGGAAAGTAAACCCAGAAAATATCCTGTAGGTACCTTTAGTTCATTTGTAATAATCCCTGTTGTTGGGCTTGAATTAGACTTTGATGGTGTAAATAAAGCTAGTCTGTCTGAAATTTTTATATGGTTGCACTAGATATAATAAAGAGATTGATTAAAGATTCACCAAGTTAAATTAAGCAGTATTACACTCTCTACTGTGCCAATAAGACATTTTAAAAAGATTTTATTATACTTTATTCTGGAAAAGGGATATCATGAATCCTGCCTTATTGATACCTAAATATGTTATATACGTTGATATAACCATTCATTAGTTTTGTATGATGGAAAGGATATAGAAAGAATCAAAATAGAAAGAGACTTTAATATTCTGTATTTTCCCTGCAATTTTTATAAACCTGCATCCCATACACGCCAGTAAAAATAACTCTATACCTTTATTAAAACTTCAATATCTTCATTTATATTTAGAGTGGTAGCAACATAAAATTGAAACCTGAGAGTTGTGAAGGATATAAAGTCATGTTTTAATAGAGAAACTAAATTGCTCCTTCAAAGAGCCTATAAAACTGAAAAGCATTCATTATAAATGTAATAAAAACTTATGAGTCCCATTTTATTAAAACTACACCCAGTTTCCTGAAGGGACTGGATCATTGAGAGGTAAACCAGTGACACTTTATGTCTAGCACCATACTTTATGTGAGATAAGATATCTACTGAAATGAGGTTGGTGGTTTTAACATGATCCCTAATGGACATCCATTCATGTTATAAGATTAGAGTTTTCACTTTAGCAGAGTTTGCAGCTTTTGATAATAACATACCCAGATCAGGTTAATGACGATAGTAAATCATTTACTACTTGAAGCTCCTTCAAAAAACAGAATAATAGTGAAAGATAAAGCTTATGCTTCTTCTAATTGGTATGTTATATCATACTATCATTTTGTAAACTTCTTACTCAAGTCAAATTACATAGATGAACATTGTTACAAGATAACTTTCTAGTGACTACTGTTGGCCTTTTTTCTTTCAGCTATCGTGCTATTTTTAATGTGTTAAAAAGAATCCTTTTAGTTTTGGGTTTTCAGTGTTTTGAACTTTTCCATATTCCATAATTGATACATATTCCATGTACATACATATTCCATGTACATATTTTAAAATTTTAACTTATGCGTGTATTGCTCATGTGTTTGAAGGTACAAAAGGAAATTACAGTGAAGTAAAAGGTTATCCAGTTACTCTTACTTTTAGAATCAAGTAACATTAAATAGAAATACTTGCATGTTTAAATGAGAGAATTGAAGTATTTGAGTTAATATGCATTATACATAGGTTGTATTGATCCCCCAAATAAGGCAGAGTTTCTGGTAGATAATGGCAGAATAAAAGTGTGTTTATTCCAATCCCTTTCTTGACACTCCACAAATAAATGCAAAATAATGAGAAAATAATGGATACAAATGATATCAACAGCCAAACTGGGAAATAATAACAAAACACAATGACTAACATCAAAACACAATGACTAACATATCTGTCAAATTCAGTGGAACATGGATCACACTGAGGGAGAACACTGAGTTGAAACATAGTTTCCCAGATCTCTACCCATCTGTATGTACCTCTGAAAAGGCATATATTCTCTTCAGACATTCAATTCAATAGGTAGTTTTGTGTTCACTGTGGTAAATATTGAAGAGGTTACAAAGATAAATAAGAGTGTTCTTTTTAGGAATGTACAATCAACAGAGAAAGACACGACAAGAATATACAACTCCAAGGCCAGATTATGGGAACATGATGTCCCACAGTGTAGGGGTTCTGAAAGCAGATGAGGATTGGGGGGAAAAAGGCTTCATAAAGGAAGTAGCATTTGCAAAACTGTTTAAAGAAGAATAAGATTTCAGTAGCTTATGTTGGAGGAAGAAGACATCAATTATAGAGGAAATAGCATGAATCAAGGCAGAAATAATCAGGGAATGTTCGCAGAATAGTTACAGACTCCAATTTGATTGTAGCATGAGGTACACACTGGAACATATGAATTACTGTGTCATAATGAGCTATGGTTAACCAGAGTGACCTGACACTGATAGTGTTAGGCACTTTGAGTTCATTATCTCAGTGAATCCCCACAGCAGCTCATGAGGTAAAAATAACTGTGTGTACAGGTTGGGAAAACAAAACTCAGAACTTTCCTAAAATCACTCTACTATTGAATGGGTGAGCCAGGGATATGGAGCCAGGGATACAAACTCAGGCCTTGCTGAAATGTGTTCTTCATTACATGATTCTAAGGGTAGGTCTGGAGCCATATTTAGAGGAATCATCATGTTGGGTTGAACCTTCAGCCAGTTTATGCCCACTATAGAGAACATTATCTTCCTATTTTCAAAATGAATAGAAGAAAGGCCTTCTCATTTTCCCATTAGTAATTGCATTCTTGTGTCCTGGCAAACAGGAAAAGAACATTTGGCTTCAAAATACCATCCTTGGAATCCTTGAAGAAAAATTATAATTAAAACCTAAACATCTTTAAATTGGGCTTGTCTATGTAATCTCCATTCCTCTATGCAGTATAATCTCTCTACTAATTTCTAAATTATATTTAATCAATGTTTTTTTCTTCTTGTTGGTTACTATAAGGCAGATCTTTGCCTCTAAATCCCTAAGAAAGTTCAAAATATTAAGAACCTTTTATGTGTAAGTAATTGCTTGGCATCAATTGCAATTG
Organism: Mirza zaza; assembly: GCA_008750895.1. Lineage (NCBI taxonomy): Eukaryota > Metazoa > Chordata > Mammalia > Primates > Cheirogaleidae > Mirza > Mirza zaza. The sequence continues at coordinate 115,762 of VSMD01104697.1, forward strand.
TTAGAGAAGCAGAATTATTTTAAACATTTGAAGCTGCAATTATAGTCCTTAGAATTAGACAAATTTATCATTTGGTAGAATGTAATAGTATTGAGTGAGCACATTGAAGGCTACCACATGGTATATAGTTCTGCTGGATTTTAAAATATTATTATATTCCTCATTCTTCCCACTTTTACTACCTTTAAGGTTTCTTGGCATTGACATTCGTATTTAAGAAGTTTCCTTTTTTATTTTTAACTGATGATGTTCTTCTTTGGGTTTTTGAAGCCTAATTCTATGATTATCTATAGCTTACTGTAATTATTTTGCATGGAAAACAATTGCTTTCCTGTCCCGTAAATACTGGGTTCATATTCAAAGTAATTGGGTTGACTTTGTGAGAGTTGCTGTATTTCTTCAACATACTCAGTATTTCCTGGGCTTCATGTCATGTAAAATAATGTATCATTATTTCAAGGTGCCTTTGTGAATTCAAGAGGTTTCAAAGGAATTCATGGAAGTTTAGGGCAACTTCTTTTTTCTTCCTCCTCCTCCTCCTTCTTTTTTTTTTTCGAGACATGGTATCACTGTCACCTAGACTAGAGTGCACTGGCATCATCATAGCTCACTGTAACCTCAAAATTTCTGGGTTCAACTGATCCTCCTATTTTAGCCTCCCAAAGTGCTAGGATTACAGGCTTGAGCCACCGCACCCAGCTCAGGGCAACTTCTTAATAGGGAAAACTGGAAGTACCTCAGGTCAACCTCAATAAGGGCAACATAAATTTGATATACCCATTCTATAAAATACTACACAGCTATAAAAAGCAATAAGTAAATTTTGTATGTACTGATGGAGATGCCTAAGATACATTTTTAATTCAAAAAAAGTAACATAAAACCTCAAATAGTATGAGAGCATTTATGTAAAGATAAAACTATACAGATTCATAAATAATAAACATGTACAGTTAAAAATTTTAGAAGTTTTCTAAGGAACCATTAACAACTGTTACTTCTTGGAAAAGAAACAGGAAAATAAGGATTTGCATTCTCGTTTTTTTATTCTTCCACTGAAGTGCTTTAATTTTTTTCGTCTTTGTTCTCTCACTGAGTGTGTATTGCTTTTATTAACTAAAATGCTTTTTATAAAAGTTCCCATTTACTTAGTAGAAAACAAAGTACAAGAGACTCTTGATATTCTTCATAACCTTTATTGAATGGAACTTGATCTTCTAATTTACAATAATTGTAAGAAACTTTATGGAAATTACCACATTGTTCTAATTTAAAACTTATAGTCCTGAAGGGGTTAATTCATCACACTACTTTTTTTTCCTGCTTTGATTTTATGGTTCGAGTCTGAAGATGATGAGCAGGATTGGGCCTTGGCTGGGGCATGATATGGAGGGTAGCACCATAAAGTACAGGCAGTCCCCGGGTTATGCATGGCATACACTCTCACTTCCTGAGAATGTCTTTAGGTGGGATTTGTATGGAACTTGGATTCCTGATGAACAGCACATATACGGTAATACTGCTACTACTAATGACACTACTAGGGCTTATATGTGGTAATAATTCAGTGTAACACTGTAATAATAAAAATAATACCCCTGTACTGTGACAAGTTACAAAACCATTGTGTTCTTTTAATTCAAATAAACAGAACGTGAAAACAAACTCATGTAAAAAGTTCCAATAGGAGATGAGAGAAATTTCAAAAAAGAATATTAAAAGTTACTCATCTAACATAGTATCAGTGCTAGGGTAATAGAATGTTACACTTATTTTGATCTCCTAACCAAATTAGTAATAACCTTTTCATTTCAGTAATTAATCCTCTATGCTGCTTAGTAATAATTGATGATTTCATTGGAGCACTGACTTGTACACATTCCATTATTCTCACTTTATCCCTTATAATTGTTCTGATAGTTGCTTGACTGATGCTTTCCCAATGAATGATTATTTCTACTTTCATTTCCATTGTAACCATTATTCTTTTCACTGCAGACTCCCCTGTTTTTGCAGTGGACTTTCACTTTGGAGGCATGGTGATGAGGGTAAACATAGACTCAAAAAATCTAATAAAAAGTTAAAATGAATGTGATAGTGTGCCTAAGCGACCATATAAACGATGAGACTACCTGCTAGCATAAAGATGGTGTGCCAAGCAGCTGCTGATGCTATGTGGGTTTGTTTACATGCACAGAGGAAACTAGTTCCCAAATTATTTAATTATTTCATTATGATCATGGGGAGCATTCATTTGTAAGTACTGAACTCCATAAGTCGGGTTGTCGGTAACCCGGGACTGCCGACATTTTTCTTTGGGAGGACAATACGATCTTTCACTTCATTCCAAAAGGTTAATTATTTTGATTACTTAGCTTTTGTAAGACCAAAAATAAACTTGGTTTAAAAAATTAAATTTCATTATACATTCCAGCATTTATTCATATTGCTGAAATAAATTTACAGGGTTGGAGAAACCCCAGATAAACTTTCATATATGTTGGTTTTAATGAATTGTATTTTCTGATCATTTATATAAATTAAAGCCATAATGTTCTGGAAAGAACATGGAGTTTGGAATCATTCAGACTTGTAAAAATGTACACATACACAGTTAAAATGAAAATGAGATCACATATCTAAAGCACACTGAGGAAGGACTTGGTTCATAGTAGAACTTCAGTAAAAATATCTCTGTGTGTTTGTTTTTAAAAATAAAAAGTCCAGCCAAGCGTGGTGGCTCATGCCTGTAATGCTAGCACTTTGGGAGGCCCAAACGGAGGATCACTTACGTCTAGGAGTTTGGGACCAACCTGAGCAAGAGTGAGACGCTGTCTCTACAAAAAAAGGAAAAATTAGCCAGGCATAGTGGTGCACACCTGTAGTCCCGGCTACTTGGGAGGCTGAGGCAGGTTGATTGCTTGAGCTTGGGAGTTCCAGGTGGCTAGTGAGCTATGATGACGTTACTGTACTCCAGCTTGGGCAGCAGAGTGAGACCCTGTCTCAGACAAACAAAAATGAATAAATATATATATGCATACATACATTTTTCATAATAAAGCTTCTACATGATAAAAAAGTAAAATGTGGCAATTGAGAGAAGCATTTGAAAATTTTCACTGAATTTTGACCTTTGCTTTGAATATATTGACTTCCCCCTGTAGTGTTACCTCTTATATTCTTGTGGCCTGTCTTGTTTTTATTCCTTGTAACTTTATGCTTTTATTAAATTAGTCTTCAGAAGCAACTGATAATGTCAGTACAGTTTGTACTGAGATCATATAAACTGGCATCAGTTGAAACAGAACTGATAAACTTACAAAAAAATGTTTCTAGCTTCTCATCTGTCTTCCAAAAATATTAATGGGATTTATGTCTCTATTGTCCTTATTTTTAATTTAAATTACTTTAAATGGTATTAATCGAACAGATTTAATGAAATTTTGTAATTCTATGTAAGTATAAACAGAAGCCAAAAATCTATTACTTGATTCTTCTTTCATATACTTTATAAGTCTGTAGTGTGTGTTATATCTTTAAGAACTAACATATGAAACACCAAATGTTGGCAGTTTTAATTGTGTTAGATTAAAATAATTTAGCTTTTTTCAACAATTTGCTGAAATATATTATTCAAAGCTTATACCTACAAAAAATAACATATTTCTCCTTATGGAAAATCATCTATGAAAATGATGAATAAAAATTGTTTTACTGCAATCTTTTTACATATTTTAAGTATATACATAGCAAAATAAACTTGAAATTTAGTTTCTGCATGCTAAATGTGTTTATAGAAGTTGATACTGGCTCGAGCTAGGCAGATATGTTTTTGGTAAATGATTTTGTGATTTGTAATACAAGGTTGGAAATCCTGCCTCAGAGTTGGTGATAATAATTGATAAAACATTTATATAAATTTTCTTACTTTTTATAAAATAAAATATTTTATTTTATAAAAGAAATACTATGTTTTATGTGTTACTTTTATTTAGAAACAAATACTGATTCATATTTTTATGAGCTACATGTATGTTTATTGGATTGAAGAGATAAATATTCATTCACAAACATCCATTGAGTATTTGCTAGGTACTAGGCATTGTGCCAGGGAGTGGCTCTAGTGATAAATAAGATGAGTTTCTTCTTACATTGATGGAGCTCATAGTTATTGAAGGAGAGGAGGAATTAAAAGCAAATAATATGGTACATAGTAACAAATGTTGTAAACAGGTGTAGTGGTACAGAGAGAGGATTGAGTCTGCTGGGGAATCTCAGGAATCATTCACAGAGGCTGCACGTGAAGCAAGATAAATGAGAGTATTGACATGGCTAAATAGTAATGGTTGTCATAGGTAGACTGACCATTAGGTAAACATTTATTCTAATATTAAAAACTATACCGAATACAGAAGGAGAACAATACTCAGTTCATAAAATGTTTATTGAAGAGCTATAGTAGACAAGTCCCTGTTTGAGCTACTGAAGAATTAGAAAGCTGAAAAGTCTGGTCCCTGCTCATAGTCCTGCAGGAGCCAGATGTGTGTGCACAAAGGACTATGCCCCCAGGCAGAAGTTGAGTAAAGGTGCCGTGGAAACTTTGTGCCAAGCGACCATGCCATGGTATAACTGCTAAATTCCAAAGAGACAGTTGTCACTGTATAAGGTATTTGGCCTCTGGAATACTGAGTTAATAATGGACTGGCATAGAAGAGAAAAGAAATTATAAGAAATCACTATTATTTTAAAAAGACATGACATAGTCTTGAGACTTAACATCAATTAATGGGTAGGAAACAGTTTAAATTATGGGAAGTTTACCCATAGCATGACCAAAATAAAGTGGTGTAAATAATAGGTACAAACAAGCGCTATCAAAAGGGATCTAAATTATGCTTTCTAAAAATACCATGGCTAACCGAGCTAGAATCTCTTAACCAGGCATATCAAGAGACAATCCCTTATTGATTTCTAAGTTTTTCACACTCAAATGAGGAGGCATTTTCCAATTTGGGCCAAATACTCTCTGGTCAGAATTTCTGGATATTGAGTATTTCCCATTCAGAGGACCTTTAATCCCAAATAATCACTTTTAGAGGTCTTTCTTTCCAAACCCTTACTGTACTTTCTCACCATTGGACATAAATTCCTTCAATTTTATTTTTACTGCATCTTTAAGCTTGTTTATCCATTCATCCATTTTTACTTTATTCTCAGACTGTGAGGAAGCAGCATCTAACTTCCAAGAGCAAAGCTTCCACCTGTGCTCTTATCCTGTCACCCCCTGGTTCCTGCAAGAGCTAACATAGTAATCACTGATGAGTTTTCTTTTGTATTTTAATTTATTTCCCTTAGCCCTCAAACAGGCTAAATCTCCACATCCTTCAAAAAAGAAAAGAAAAAACAAGGAACTTAACAGAAGAGGAAATCTCTCACATTAATACCCCTCAAATTTTTCCTTTCTCTCTCTTTAATCTTGAAACAGTTACTTTTACTCAATTTTGCCATTTCCGCATTTTTTGTTCTCTATTTACTGAAGTCTGGTGTGTGCCCGAATCATCCATTCTGCTGAAGCAGAGCTCACTAAGGTTGCGCAGGGCTTCCCAATTGTAAAACTCAGACTCTCCTCAGGTGCTCAATCACTGCACAGTCTAAGAGGTTGTCCATCCCCTCTCAACTCCTCCCTCAGCTGCCATTCCATCCTTTTGCACTGTGACTTGTTTTCAGTCTTCATGGTTCCATCTGCCCTTATCCTTGTGACTGTGACTCTAGGACTGTTTGCTGTAGTTCTGTATTTGATCTTCTCTTTGTATACTTTGCACTCTTTTGGGCTATCACCCACTGTCCTTGATTAAAACTTGCCCATATAACCCCCAAATCTGGAGTTCCTGTCCAGGTTTCTCCTGAGCTCAAGCTTCATGGTTTCATCTGGATGGATCATACTCCAAACTTGGTATGTTCCAAACCTTGTATTGATTTACAATATCTGTTGTCAACCAGAATTGAGACTTCTCTCATTCAAAATAAACATCACTTACATTTATTAATGATTAAGTATTTTATTAAGTTTTATTGGACAACATGAAACAAAAAGGAATTAAGATTGGTGGTACTACTGGATTGCTTACTTTGCAGACTAAACATAAATTTAGAGTTACTAGTATTGCAGGATATACCAATCAAATTTCTCTGAAATAAATTTACATATGACATTTTTAAAAGTCACAATAGGAAACAAAGGACTGTATTTGAGTTCCTTATGCTTATATCATGGTATAGTATTTTTATTTTAAAATATTTGGACTTGATGTTGAATAATAATATATGGAGGTATGGGACCTCGTAATCTTTTCAGGACATAAGGTAATCTGATTGTAGTTGATGAGCATTATAAAAATGTATTGTTGTAGTCTCCTTTTGTTGACTTTTGGGTAAGTCTGAGAGAAAATTTCTTCTTCCACTTGCAGACATAGTTGATCAGCCAATCTCTAAGTGATACCTGATGAGTAACAGTAGCAGCCTACAGGTTGTTCTGTGCAAGTGCAACTTCTGTTTGCTCCCCTTATCTTTTGCCAGATCCTGATAACCAGATTTCCATGTGGCCCCCTCTCACTTACCTTCTGCTTCTGTCAACGATCCTCTTTCCCTGTTTCTGCTACAGTTCCTGCTGTAGAAATAGAACCAAATAGCCTTCTTTTGCAGAATAAATAGATTGATCCTTAAGAAGCAGCAGACAATTAGAATGGGATGGTAAGGTGGAGAGATATGTATGAAAAGAGTGTGAAGTGTGAAGTGCCCTTTTAAAAAAGTGTTTTCTTGCTTAGCTCAGAGAAGATCAACTTTTTGGCCTGACTTCATTTCTAAAGGTACTAACTGGACTTAAGGTAGGCTTAAGAGTAAAAGATGCTAGCATCTTCTTACTTTAGAAGGTGGATTGTGCTACTGACCTAAAATACTTCACTGGGAGGAAGGAGTATACAGGTATTTGCCTTTAGGATGGTTGCTTGTAAGAGTGCATTAAAAGTCAATCCCAGTCAAGATGGTTGTTAGAAGTAAAGGCATGTCACTGGGGTGTGTGTGTGTGTGTGCGCACGTGTGTTTGAATAGCAGCATTTTACCTTGCTGCAGATTTAAAGTATCTGTAAGTATTCTGTTAGCAAACGTGACTGTGATGTAAATTGCTTTGTGAAGCAAAGTAAAATAGTCTACTTTTGCCTTAGTTTTCTTACCTGCAGCTTTGGGAAGGGATATTGCAAAGAATATTGTTTTCAAAAGAATATCATTCAAAATACAAAATAATGTACTATAAATTGTATTAAGTCATATAACTATTAATACATTAGACTGAACACTTGTAAGCCAGGCTGGCCCTGGCTTACAAGAGTTGTGAGTGAGGCAGGATGCCTTTGCTGCTGGTTAACCTTTAGCATCTCTGTGATGCCTTCTTACATGCTAGTTCAGGTACTCAGTGGTGAGTCCATTTCTACTCATTGAACCCTGTGCAAAGGAAAAAGGAAGTAGCATTGTTTATGTTTGCTATGTGTCAGACTTCGTATTAGCTGTTTTATATATATTCTCATTTAGGTGACTGTCAAGCTTGTGACAACAGCTCTCCTTCCTTCTGCAGCTCCAAACTCCATTTAGTCAACTGCCTAGTCAAGATCGTATTTACATCACATGATGTTACATGTAAATACCTCCTTACCTACTGATATACATATTAATAATTCCGTTTTATGTAGAGAAACAATATACCCGCAGTAGTGAAGATGTGGCTTTTTATAACAGACTAATTGAGGAAGCTGAATCGCCAGAGATTGTCACCTGCCCAAGGTCACATGTTGTTACTGACATATATATAGTAAAAGGATTTTAACCCAATTATGGTGGACTCCAACTCCCATTGTTTCAAGTACTTTCAACCACTTCACCCTACTTTTCTATTTGTTCTATTTGTACATAAAGGAGTGAAATATTTCCATCAAACTTACATTTTTCTATTTTATATATATAGAATATATTTTATGCAAAACAAAAATAATTTTCACTTTTGGCAAGTCTATAAAAGTATATTTGATGATAGATGAAGACGCTCTGTAATCCACATTTGGCATTTTTGTAATGCTACATTTAATTTTAAACTTAAGCCTGAAGGACTAGTAGAATCAGAGAAAACCTTGTTTTTGCTTAGGTGTCATTGTTTACCTTGAGCATGAAAAATAGAGAAAGTACTTAGAAAGCTTAGAGGAATAAAATAAAATAACCATCATGCTGCCCGGGAAATAAAAGGAAATGACAAAGCATACATCTACAATCTCAGTGATCAGTGGTTTTAGCTATTGGCTAGATATTTAATTTAGTATAAAAAATAGTGTGAGGTGATGCTTGAAAACATATGTCAGCAGACACTTTTTGCCTTATTATTTATTTTGATACGCTGACAGCTGGCCATGTTAATTTCCACTGGTAATGCAACTGAAATGATCTCCTCAACATACGTATCAACATCTCCTACCCAAACATACTTAAAATTGTCCAGTAAACAATACCTTATTATAATCACATAGAGTTTGATAAGTTATGGCTAATTTATGAGAGCAGTTTCTCTGAATAAGCATTTAGAGTGGCAAAGGCATCCTTTTCTCTTAAAAGACATAGTAAGCATTGTTTTTCTACCCAGAGCGCCCGTTCTTTTATTCCCCATGCCTGGGGTGGTTTGGAGGTGGAGAATGCACCTTAAGCTAAATCAGTTCAAGTTCCTAAGAGCTATGAAGAATTACAATTCTCTGAAACTTTTCAGTATTAAAAGAATCATTCTCTTCATCTTCCCCCTAGTTCTTGGCTAAAGAATGTGATAGTTTCTTCTATATTTACACGGGGTAACATGTACTATTATTTTTTTTCATTTATTTAAAAAAATTTTTTTTATTTCAAAATATTAAAGGGATACAATTGTGTGCGTGTCTGTGTGTATATATGTTTTTATATGTATACATATATATACACTACATTTTCTTTATCCACTCATGAATTAATAGGTACTTAGGTTGATTCCACATCTTTGCAGTTGTGAATTACACTGTGGTAAACATTTGAGTGCAGGTGTTTTTTTTTTTTTATTAATATAAAATAACTTCATTTCCTTTGCGTAAGTACCCAGCAGTGGGATTGCTGCATTGAATGGCAAGTCTACATTTATTTCTATGAGGAATCTCCATACTGTTTTCCATAGAGGTTGTACTAATTTGCAGTCCTATCAACAGTGTACAAGCATTCCTTTCTCTCTACATACCTCCATGCCAGTATCTTTTTTTTTTTACTTGTTAATAAGTGAGCATTCTGATAGGAGTAAGGTGGCTTTCATTGTAGTTTTAATTTTCATTTCCCTGATGATTAGTGATGTTGAACATTTTATTCATATTAATATATTTGTTGGTCATTTATCTTCATTTGAAAAACTCGTGTTCATATCTTTTGCTCACTTTTTAATGAATATTGAAGTCACTTGCAATTAAGATGCTACTGTTTATTTCTTTGCTTAGATCTAGAAGAATTTGTTTTATAAAACTGGGAGCTCCTTTGTTAGATGCTTCTATATTTAATATTGTTATGTCTTATTGAATTGTTCCCATTACCATTCTATAATGACCATCTTTGTCTTTTTTTTGTAAATGTCGATTTAAAGTCTATTTTATCAGATATGAGAATGGCTACACCTATTCACTTTTGGTTTCCATTTGCATGGAATTTTTTTTCCATCCCTTATCGTTGAGTCTGTGTGAATCCTTGTGGCTTAGATATTTTTTTTGAATATGACAAATAATTGGATTCTAATTTTTCATCCATTCAGCCAGTTTAAATTTTTAAGGGGGCATTCAGACTGTTCATGTTGTTTGTATTGATATGTGGGATGCTGTTCTGTTCATCATATTGAATGATACCCTATTGTTTTGTTTTCCTTCTTGTGCTATTGTTTTATAAGAGCTGTGAGGTATACATTTTGGATGGTTTTACACTGGTGGGTATCTATTGTGCTGTTGCATGTATAACGCACTAGTAAGCATTTCCTATAGGGCAGGTCTAGTAGTGACAAATTTCTTTAGTGTTTGCTTGTCTGAAAAAGACTTAATTTCTCTATCATGTATGAAACTTAGTTTTGCAGGATACAAAATTTGTGGCAGATGGTCATTCTGTTTAAGAAGATTAAAAATTGTGCCCCAATCCCTTCTTGCTTATAAGGTCTCTGCTAAGAAGTCTGCTATTAGCTTGATGGGATTTCCTTTGTAGGTTAGTGTTGCTTTCGTCTTACATCTTTTAGAATTTTCTCCTTCACTTTGACTTTGACTAGGTTGATAACTGTGTCATGGAGATGTCCTCTTTGCTGATTCTTCCCAGTGTTCCATGCCTGTCTTGTATCTGGATATCCAAATCTCTGGTAATACCAGGGATCAATAATTCCCTCAAATAGGTTTTCTATTCTTTTTACCTTTTCTTCTTTTCTCTCTGGATACCTATAATTTATATATTGGTTCATTTCATGAATTCCCTTATTTCTTTGAGTGATTATTCATTATTTTTGGGGAGATCTTTGGGTTAGTTTGAAAGTTGTATTTTCAAGCTCTGGGACTCTTCTGCAACGTCTAGCCTGTTTTTGAAGATTTCTGCTGTATTTTGTAATTTCCTAAGTGACTTTCTTATATCTTCTAGTTCTGTCATATCCTTTCTTATATTATCTATCTCTTTAGCTAGTTTTTCATTTTTTTTCATTCATGTCCTGAAACACTATTGGCTTGGGTCTGTTTTCAGCTTTCTCTTCACTTCCATTCATCTTGTTTGCCATTGATACTCGGAATTCCAGTTCCAACATTCCAACAATTTCTTCTTGATTGGGATCCATTGCTGTGGCTCTATTGTGATCCTTTGGGCTTGTCATACTAGCTTTTTTTTTTCATGTTTCCAGAAATTTTTTGCTGGTTTTTTCTCATCTGAAACCTCTTCTTTCAGCTCATGGCTGACAGGTTTGCAGTGCACCTGTTCTCCTTTTCTGGGAACCCTCCTCCTTAATCAGGAAGAGGAGAGATCCCTAGATAATCCTTTTGTTTCTTACTCTGGAGAATTGACCTGGTGGAAGATAGGTGGATGCCCCAAGAACCTATAACTCAGCTGTTTCTCCTGCATTGTCTCAATCCCCTGTTGTCAAAGTCCAAGCTTATGCTAAGGGATATTCATTCAGATTGGTGGATTGGTCCCCAGGCCACTGTTGGAAGCTTAGGCAGTGAGCTGGAAAGTCCCTCTACACAGGAGGAAGGTATGTGACCTTGGCCAGCTCCTGTGAGGGTTGTGGGACCTTAATTGGTGCCTGGATATGCCTTGGGACTGCAGCCAGTGGCAAGGTGGATGGCAGGATTTTGTGGGTCTCCTGGGGCAATCACAGGATTGCAGTTGGTGGCTGGTGGGTTGCTGAACTGCATGGGTGCATTGCAGGATCATGGCCAGTGCCTGTGCTTGGGCAAATCGAGGGACCTGGGCCAGTGCGGGGTGATCTTTGTGTGGAGTGGTGGTTAGTAGGCTGCTGTTTGAAGCCTGGGGTGGGGGTGGGCTGTGAGTGTCCCTCTTCCGTGAGGGTGGGTATTGCTGGAGATTGCTCTTCCCGGGTGTCCCTGCAGTGGTGGCCGGGGCTGTTTGGCAAGTCTATCTCCACAATGGCCACAGGTGTCAGGGCTGCGGGTGTTCAGTCCCCACAGGTCTAGGCGTAATGATGGTACGTGGGCGGAGCGAGGGAAGCTTGTGGCTAGCGAGTCTGTGGTAGAGCGCTGGACCACGGGCGTGGTGGCACGAAGTGCCTTGGTAATGTGGCCAACTTGCTGGCATGCAGGACTGGGGGGCTTGTTCTGCACGTCAGTGCTGGGGGCCGCAGTGGTGTGGCCTGTAGGCTGGCACACAGAACCAAGGGTGTGTGGGTTTGCAGGGACATGGCCACCCACATGGTGCACAGCGCAGGGGGCATGGCCTGCTGGTTGGCGCAGGCGCCTGCAGGGGTGTGGATCTCCACTTGGTGCGGGTCCGAGTGGGCGTGGGGGATGCGGGGGTTGTTCCACTGGTTGGCCGGCAGGGCCGTGGAACTTGGCTGCTGGATGGCTGAGACGCCCTCCCCACACAGGTCGTGCTGAGGCTGCTACTGTGAGACCTCTGGGTTCGAGTTCCCTGGGGGTGGGGTGAGGCTTCCAGTCACGGGCAGAGTGTCTGCTCTTTCTGTTCCCTCCCCGCTCTGGCAAGGGGCGATATTGGGGGCAGCCGCGGTGAAGCTGATCCCTGGGTGGACGGGGGAGCTCAGAGTGGCATCAACTGCAGACAACCCCGGAACGGAGACCAGCGGTTCCCTGCGGAGCCCACTCTACGGTGCAACTTTACCGTCTCCAAGCAGATCCCTGATCAGTACAGAGACCCCCAGCAGCGGTGGCGGTGAGCCCCTCACCGTGCCAGGTCCCATGTCCACAGGGGAAGCGCGGGGACCTGGGGCTCTCGCCTTTATCACTTCCTCAGGTGCAGGGCTCTCCCCCAGGCACCTCCTGATCTTGGCGAGTGGAACTTCCCCTTCCCGTCTCCTTCTCCGTGAGTTTCTCCCACCCGTTCTCTGATGAGCTGCAGTGCTCTGTGCAAGAGGGTCCGTCTGTAGGTGAGCACCTACCTGCGGTTTCCCATCCTCTCCTAGAGCGGCGTGCACAGGCTGTTTGCACTCTGCCACCTCGGCCGCCCTGTTTCTTTCTTTCTTTTTATTACTTTCTATCCTCGGGTTATCAGTGGTGGGAAAGTTAAAGTATAAGCTACGAGTAGAGTGCAAGAACATTACAGGAAAGCTCTTGAGAAAATAACTCTGCCATATTTATCAAGTATTAATGAAGTTTTTCTAGTCATTAATGTTGAGCTAATTTCTTTTCTGGCAAGTCTTTACAGTATTTCATTTTTTTTTTTTCTCATTAACAAAGGTGGGTGACATGAAACTATTGATATTCCCAGTTGGAATTGATACAGAGGCCTCTCAGGCCTCTGGGACCACAGAGGCAAAAAAAAAAAAAAAAAAGTCTCTGCTTTTGAGATGTCTCTCTGCCCTTTTGCTTCTCCCTAATTGGTTTTGTTACTATTATTGAAAGCACTGGCTTCAAAGACTGTAGTACTATAGAGTTTTGATTAAAGAGCGGTCACAAGAAAAGCACACAAGGGTTTTCCTTCTTATGAGTAGCACACTTTAGCTTGTGGTGCATCTAGACCACTCTCTACATCTTGCTCTGGTTTGCTACTTGAGGGTAGTTTTCTTTCAGCAATACTCCTAGTGGGTGTGATAGTGGAGCTGGCTGATGCTATTGGAATGGTGCTTGAACTTGAGAAACTTTATTATAAGCCATATCTATAGGTCTGGTCTTCTATGAAGTTGGCTAAGTTGGAATAAGGTCCTTGGCTCAAAAATATCTTAGGTAGGAAATCTTTATATTGAGCAAGGAGATGTTATTGTACAAGAATGATAGCTAAATAACAAGCTAATGTGAGTGAGGACCTAAGTCTCCCTCTTTAGGGGAGTGTAACACCAAGTTTGTCAAATGACCACTCTCTGGGTACCTTTCCATTGTGCACAGGTGACTGGCTATCATTTGCACTGAGAGACTGACTCCTTGCCCCACCCAGGACAAAATAGTTTTTTCCTTAAACAACAGGACCCAACTTCTACAGGCAGAGCTATCTAAAGCTGTTATGGACTGCATGTTCATGTGTTTAAATCCAAATCCCCAATATTAGAAAGTGAGACCTTTGGGAGATAATTAGATCATGAGGGTGGAACTCTAATTACCTAAGTATCCTTGTAAAAGGGACTCTAGTGAGGTCTCTTTCCCCCTTTCTGCCCCATGAGGATGCAATAAGAAGAGGGCAGTTTACAAATTGGAAGAGGTCTCTTACCAGAACCTGACCATGCTGGCACCCTGATCTCAGACTTGCAGCCTCCAAAATTGTGAGAAATAAATTTCTGTTGTTTATAAGCCACTCAGTTTGTGATACTTCATTATTATGAGCCTGAACTAAGGTACGTCATGAAACTGACCTGACACATGTGGGGTACAACCTTTTATTTAAGCTTTTATTAAAACAGCAACAGAGAATTTAAGCCACACCATGGCAGAGGCTGACAGGAACAATAGAGAGAGCAAGAGAGGCAGGAGCTGGCGAGGGAGCATGAGCATTGACCTCTGCTGTTGTTCAGAGTGACCCTGCCAGGCAGGTCCAACTCTTTCAACTATTGCTTCTCTTCCTCTGACATGTCACAAGTCAACCTAGCTTCTTGATTCCCCTGGCCCACTTTTTAAAAATACTTTCATTTTCCCTTTAGAGACAATATCATCAATACAGATGTAAACCTTACCGTGACTTGGCAGTATGATGAAGTGTTTAAGGCCTCAGACTCTGGAGCCAGAGTGCCTGGATTTGATTCCCAGATCTGCAATTACTGCCTAAGTGATTTGGGGCAGATGATTCAAGGTGTCTGAGCTTCAGTTGCTGCTTCTGTAAATAATCCATGTGGGCCTTGTAGAGGAGGAGTAGAGCTAGTATTTGTAACATACTTAAAACAATATGTGCTACATGATAAGCTCCTTTTAAGTAGTTGCTATGATAATGATTATTACTCAAAATACAATTTTGGTGACAGCATTCATTCAAAAAATATTAAGAATATAATTACATGCTAGGCACAGTATTTGATCTATTTCATTTCCAACAGGCTCTATACTATGAGTAAGGCCAGAACCTATCTGGAATATAGCAGTTGAAATTCCTGCCGCCTTACTGTGTTTGAAATAAAAGAATGTGAATGGCTTCTAGCTGTTTGTTTTAGAAAGTTAGGTGTGTGACTTGGGCTTTGGTAATACTGTCCTTGAACGTTTGGTTATTCTTCTGGAGTTCCAGGATTACAGTTAGCTGCTCCTGATACAGTGAGAGCCTGGGGTCCCTATCTTCAGGCAGGAGAGCTTACCCCTTATCTGTGCAGTTACTCTGCTTCCCCAGATTCACTGTTAGAAGGGGTAAGACCCCCTTGACCAGAGGAGGAAGGTGCTAAATACTGAAAAACCACGTTATCCGCTTCTCTTAGTCAACTTTGTAGCATGCACTGCATGTGTGCAGTGGTCCTAGATGACATTAATGCTTACTCTTATTTTACTCGCACTTTTGAAGTCTTTTTCTCTGTAGAAAGGTATATTCATTTAGGGGAAAAAAGCACACTGCTAATTCTACTTCCAGAACTAAGTAGGCTAGTTTATATTATATTGGGGAGATAAGAAGGTATTAAAACTGAAAAATGAGGGAAAGGTTACAGAAAATTGTAGGAGGAGAGTTTTCAAAAAACAAATATGGCCTCTTCTCAGTGTTGCCTTGGTCTGACCTTGTCCTTGATTCACAAATCCCAGAGACTCTTGACGAAGTGGGTAGTAAGAACCATTCTTAAGCTGTATATTGAAATTGATTTCCTCATCAACCTGTCTGAGGAAAGTTGAGGTACAGCCCTTGACGCTTAAAACAATTGAGTGGAATGATAGTCACATATATATTACTCAGAAAAGAGGAATAAAGAAGACCAGAGTAGACAGGAGGATGTAAGTAGTCCCATGCCTGTAACCATAGATGTGACAATCATGTGCCAGAAGCACATACTTGGACATCACAGTCTGTGTGTCTGTGTGGTATTTCCTTTAGAAAAGGTAACTGTAACTCTTGTCTGCAGCATGGACTCCTTTGGTGGGAATCTACTGTAGCCTATAGACATCTTCTCAGAATACATTTTTAAATGCATAAAATAGAAATATATAGAATTAAAAAGGAAACTAGTTTTATTGAATACATTTAGCAAAATATTTCAAAATTTGTGATGTTCTATAAATGTGTTTCTTCACAATGTATATTAATCTATGTGATCTGCCACTGGGTCTAAAAACAATCATAATTTCAAAGAAATGTTTAAAGCAAAAAATATTTCAAGATATATAAAACAGTGGGAATATGATATGAAAAAACATAATATTTCTATTTGTGATTAAGTCATGGGATTTAGAATAAAGTATATTTCCCTACATGTCCAAAAGGTAAGCAACCTAATCACTCATTTCTGTTTATACTTCTAATGTTATTTCTTCTAAAATGCTTAGATCCATTAAAATAAAGACTTGAATGACAAAGTGGTTGGACTTTGAAAAAAGATGTGGCAAATAGCTCTAATCTCCTTTCTGCTTTTTTCATTTGGTTATAGAAATTTTAATCTTCTGTTATTAATACTATTCTAATCCATATGAATATATTCAAAGTGAGTTTTCAGTTTTTGTAATGTTTACTTACATATATATATATATATATATATATCTTAATAAATTTTTGTGTTTAAGTGCTTGTTTCCTTTAGAAATAAATCCTTGGAGAAAATATGCCTAGAACCTATAGATTTTCTTATTTTGCTGTTGCTTTCAGATCTTCAGTCATCATGCCTGACATCCAGACTGACTTCTTTTGGTAGATTTTATTTCCAGTTGCCAAATGCAGTAAATACAGTCAGACATAGTCAGAAGCAAAAGGCCTGTAAGCTATGGGTGATTGCTTTTATGTATTATTGGTGCCTATGGAGGGTCTCATTAACACGCACAGCATGGAGAATTTTTGCAACTATCACACAGAGCTCAAAAAATCCAACTGCAAAGGAGGCTTGATTGTTTATGTCTCAGTATTTTTATTTGGAGCTTTAAAAGACATTAATAAAACTTCTTGGGACAGGTGGAATGCCATCTGGCACAGGGACTGGACCACTGCCATAGCTTTAGAGATTTACTGAAGCTTCCTCTTCTAGCAGGAGTGATAGGATTCTCTCGGACTGCTTCCATTCAGTGATGACATTCATGTACAGATGTGCAATAAAGCTACTTAAAAAACAAAACAGTAATCATCTTGAAAGAGACTTCATGCTTTAATATATACTTACCGATAGGGCCTAAAGGAGAACATCTTTGTTAGCAATATCTTTATTGGACTCAAAACTTTTTTATACTTATTGACTTATACAAAATTCATAAAAATACCATTTGGGATAATTTGGGGGTGGGATGGCTATCGTGGTTTCTGTACATGGAATACTTCTGAATTCAGGTTTTATGTCTTACTAACATGGGTGGCACTGTCTGGGGTTTGCTGGACAAAACACCAGAAGTCAGGCTGCTATCGTAGTTCTAACATTAGTTAGCACAGCAACTTTGCTCTTAACCATGTTTTTACCCCAAATTTGAGGCAGGGTGGGAAGAACTGCCTTTGTGGTACCAGTTGCTACAGCTGCTCCTAATTGTCTCTATAGCAGTAGTGAGACCAAGAGCTCCAGAGAAGGAAAAAGTAAGAGAAGGTTCTTTTCAATGCTTGAGAGAAAAAATAGATTTCATCCTTGTTTAATAGAATATCGAGAAATTGAATATTTATAATTCTGTCAGTGTCTTCAAATTATTGATATATATGTACTTTGGAATACTATAGATAATTCTGTACAAGATAATTTTTGTAAAGAATGGTAACTTTGAGGGCGTCATTTTATATGGAAATTGGCACCTCAAGTAATTTAAGGTAAAGATTAAAGAATATAGAAGAACATTTACTTATTGATTTAGTTCCATTGTTTTCTTCTCTATTTCTCTTAGATTCCTAAGGCAGAATTATAATTTGTCATAGGAAGACCCCAGAGTACTCTTTGATTCTTCATAACTGCTTGCTCACACACCTGTCATAAATGGTGAATCATAATATAAAAAAATTATTTCATTGAATATAAAATATAGTAACTACCAATTATGGGCATCTTTTATTTCCATAAATGAGCTAGTTGCCTTATATTTTTTCCCATTATTTTGACAACAGTGCAAATAGGTGTTGTTATTTCCATTTTATAAATGCAGAAAATGAGACCAAGAGAAATTAAGTAACTTCCCAAGTTCTTACAGATGTAACTATTAAGTGGCAGAACTGGCTTTTAAAAAAACATTATCAGTTGAGTTATAGAGTCCATGTTCTTTGTTTTGTGCCTGAAATTCTGTCTTTTGTTACATGGCAAATATTTCACAGAGATTTGCAGTTACTTGGTGGAGGCATTTTGCCCCTTTGAGTTATAAGGGCCTCAGTGATCTACAAATACGTCTTATGGAAGACTCTCCCAACAACAACAACAAAAATTTGTAAATGAGAGCAGTCATGCTAATGACAAACAGTGTACAACATAGCTGTCTAGGAAAGTGCCAACCCAACTTCTGGCTGTAAGTATGAGAATATAGCTCTGCTTGTCCCAGTTAAGCTCTGAATGCATATGTAGTCATTTCCCTTTATAACTCTCTATGGACAGAGTTTGCAATATCAGATCCGAAATGGTACAAGTGACTCCCGGTAATAAGAAGCTAGGAAGCCATGGCCTAAAATATAAACTCTTTTAAAAAGCTTGTTTCCTTACTGAGCTTGCCAATTTCCATAATTAGTCAGAGGCAATTAAGTACCTTAATTAGTTTGATCTTTATGGACTTTCCAGCTTATTTTTGTTTTGTATTCAGAACTAAATTTGAGTATATGACTAATATCCCTTATAAAGGCTTACATTAGCATACATCAAAATGGTTACTTCCCTTCTAGGATGAAGATATTTTATTGACATAATTTTAACATGCATTTCATGAAACCATAGTGTTTATGCATTATTACTTATTTGAAATATCACTTTAGTTTGCAGGCAGCATGGGGTTAAGCTGAACATAATAGCTTTTCTTCATCTTTTTGGTTTAGACACAGCCACAAAGTAAACATTTAAGATGCATGTATTAATACATCTTAAATGCTTTATATAAATAATAATTTAAATTTTGGTATAAAATAGCTGTTAATATAAAAGTTTATGTAATCCGGCAAGATGCCAATTTAAGAGAAAACTGTCAATCCATGTCTGTGAGATGTAGCATTTGAGCCATAGTACAAATAAGGCTGATTTGATCAGTGATTGCTGACATCCAAATTTGAGTTTATATAAGCACTTGAAAGAATCCGAACTATTTAAAAACTAGCCTGAGTTCTCATGTTTTCTTTTGAATACCTCTGCTTCTATGTACATTGGATACATCTGTAGGATCTTTTCTTTTTTTTTTTGGTCTTATGTGCAACTAAATTCATTCTTGAAATTATGACTGTCCTAGATTTCATACCACGCTCTTACTTCCACCCTCCACTCCAGGGCTGTTTTCTCTGAGGAACACAGTTGATTTGATTTTCTTTAGTGTCTTAATGCTGCTATGCTACTTTTTTTTTCTTTTTTCAAATCTCTAGGGGTATTTTGTATGCTATTTTCTAATTCTCATTTTTCAAACTTACCATCTTCCTTTTTTTCCCTCTTCAGTTGATAAATAAACTGACCAGACTCTATCTGGACTCCAAGTTGACTGCTTTCTTGACTTTTCAGAGTTCTTAGTATTCCTTTGAAGGGAATGCATCATGGAGTTTGGGGGATCTAGGCTCATAGGCAGCCTGGCTCCTTTGAAATTGAATCCTGTTGAGATCTTAGGACAGCTTCTGACTTCCTTAGTTCTAATGGGACCAAAGAAGACGTGATGGTAGTAGAATACCTGACGGTAGCAGAAACTATTATAGAAAACAAACTACAGATGTAGTTTCATTAGTGCTATTATTAGCCTGGTTGGTGGCAGTCCTGTCCCAGAGTTCTGTTGCACATACTGAGCAGCCGAGTCCTGCAAATGTGAAAGTGATACACAGTTAAGCAGAATTGACTGCACTGAGAATAAGGCCAGGGAGAAAAAAAGGTTTTTCATTTTATATATCAATTGTACACTCATTCCCTCTTCTGATACTTAGGGGAGAGAATTTAAAAATCTATTTTTTATGTGTTTTATTTATTTTTATGCTTATTTCTCTTTATTGAAGTAAGAAATGGCTGTATGTATTGAAATGTTTATTTTTAAAGCCAAACAGTTTTATTCAGTATTTGTTATACATGTAGGCAAGGTTTGAGCATATCTAAAGTGACAGATGAACTAGCTCCAAAATTTATAGCTATTGGTTTTAGCTGTAAGAAGTAATCGGTAATGTGGAAGCAATGATAAGAAGCCCTGAGTGTGCTTTATTCTTGTGTTAGCTTTTATCATGCCACTGAAAAGAGTTATGAGCAATATTTTTTGTTGTTTGTGTCTTACAACTAGATTAGATAATGCTGGTCATTTGTTTAGGATTATAGAAAACCTGTGCATTTATATCAGTATCCACTGTCAAAATTGGAAAGTTCAATTTTGTGTGTTTTAGGGCAACTGAGCTTTCCTTTATACCTCTTATTGATCACCTGGGTTCAGACTCACTGCTGTGCTTCCAATTTTAGTACCTGAGTATGTGGGACCAGGGCCTATGCTTCCAGGCAGGGGCTTAGATACAGGATTTACTCATTTATTAAATATATTTATTGAGCAGTTATGTATCAGGCATTATTTAGAGCACTGAGTTATGTAATGATGAAAAAGATACACAAGATGTCTTTTCATGGATCTTATGTTCTATTAAACACATATAAATTAGAAAATATCTGAAGGGTGATTAAGTACAACCCAAGTAAGGGCTATTCCTGAGAAGCATGTTCATGGTATGTATGGTTAAGGGAAAATATTATCTGTTCCTAATTTGGAAAGCCACATGAAGATATTGCTTTATTTATTCTCCAACCAACTACAACAGGGGCAAATTTGGCTCAGTGATCTTAAAGCATTCCTATTATGTGGGTCTTAAACATCTATGCAGATTGTCTACTGGCAACAAAAATAGTATGGTAATAAGGACACCAGGTAATATAGACTCTTAATTATACTTAAGTAGGCCCACATGCAGCAATGATAATGGTAGGATAACACAGTAATAATGGTATAATAGTAAGATAGCAAAGAAATAATGGTAAAATATTTGCTGCTTATAGAAGTTAACTTAATATTCCAGTAACATCAACTAAACATAATATATGATATTTTAATTTGCTAGATTTACTTTAAGGAATAATGTTTTTCTATGCAGGAAATAGCATAGAAACCTAACACATAGCATTTAAAAATTATCTTCAATTTATAAAATGAAGCACATATGCCATATAGAGTCAAAATGAAAAAAATAAGAGGCATCGTCAATGTGTGCATAATTGAATCAAAATAATTAGTATGTTCACTTCCAAATTTTATTACAGGGATAACTTGTTTGTACTTCATTTTATTTTTGTTTTGTACAAATTTATGGGGTACCTGAGAAATTTTATCTCATACATACAATGTGTAGTGATCAAGTCAGGGTATTTAGGGCATCTGTCACCCAAGTACAACACATTTTTGCTAAGTAGAGTCATCTTACTGTTATACAACATTGAATTCATTGTATCTCACCGTATGTCTGTGCCCTTTAACCCACTTCTCTTCTTGCTCCCCTCCTTTCACCTACCCTTGACTTACACTACCTAGTCTATGTTATCTACTTTTCCCCTCTCTACCTTCACGTGTTCACATTTTTTAGCTCACATATGTAAGGGATAACATGGGATATTTTGTCTTTTTGTGTCTGGTTTATTCCACTTAGGATGACGACCTCTAGTTCCATACATGTTTCTGCAAATGACATAATTTCATTCTTTTTTATGCCTGAATAGTATTCCATTGTGTATATGTACCACATTTTCTTTACCCATTTATCCATTGATGGATACTTAGTTTGATTTCATATCTTTGTTTTGAATAGTGCGGCAATAACTTTATAATACTGTGCAGATGCTATGTTTTGCACATATTGAAGGTTTGAGTGAACCCTGCATCAAGTCTGTTGGTGCTATTTTTCCAACAGCATGTGCTCACTTCATGTCTCTGTCACAGTTTGAAAATTCTCACAGTGTTTCAGATTATTTCATCATTATTACATCAATTATGGTGATCTGTGTTCAGTGATTTTTGATATTGCTATTGTAATTTTTGGAGGCTGCCATGGAGCCATGCCCATATAAGATGGCAAACTTAATAAATGTTGTACGTGCTCTGACTTCTTCACCAACTGGCCATTCCCCCATCGCTCCCACTCTCCTTGGACCTCCCTTTTGTTTGAGAAACAACAATATTGAAATTAGGCCAGTTAATAACCCTACAGTGGCCTCTGAATTTTCAAGTGAAAGGAAGAGTCATACATCTCACTTTAAATCAAAAGCTAGAAATGATTAAGCTTAGATTAATTAAGAAGGCATGTTGAAAGCCAAGATGGGCTGAAAGCTAAGCCTCTTATGCCAAACATCCACATTTTGAATGCAAAGGAAAATTTCTTGAAGGAAATTAAAAATGCTACTTAAGTGAATACATGAATGATAGGAGAGTGAAGCAGTCTTATTGCTGATATGGACTAAGTTTTAGTGGTCTGGATAGAAAAATCAAGCCAGCCAGAACATTCCCTTAAGCCAAAGCCTAATGTAGAGTGAGGTCATAACTCTGTTCAGTTTTATGAAGGCTGAGAAAGGTGAGGAAGCTGCAGGAAAAAAGTTGGAGATTGGTTCATGGAATTTAAGGAAAAAAGCTGGTTTCCTAACATGAAAGTGCCAGGTGAAGCAGCAAGTGCTGATGCAGAAGCTGCAGCAAGTTATCTAGAAGATCTAGCTAAGCTAAGCTCATTGATGAAGGTGGCTATATTAATAAGAAGACTTTCAATGTAGGGGAAATAGCCTTCTATTGGAAAAAGATGCCATGTGGGGACTTTGCTAGCTAGAGAGAAGTCAATGCCTGGCCAAAGCGTTAACAGAGAAGCTGATTCTCTTGTTAGGAGCTAAAGGAGCTGATGACCTTATGATGAAGCCAGTGCTCATTGACCATGTTGAAAATCTTAGGGCCCTTAAGGATTATGCCAATTCTATTCTGCCTATGTTCTAGAAATGTAACAATAAAGCCTGGATTTTCATGTGCTTTTTTCATGTGCTGGAGGTGTGTCATCTCTGGATATGGCTTACTGAATATTTTAAGCCCAATGTCGACATTTACTACTTAGGAAAAAAAAAAAACCTTTCAAAATTACTGTTCATTGACAATGTACCTGGTCACCCAAGAGCTCTGATGGACATGTACAAGGGAGATTAATGTTTCTTTCATGCTTGCTAACACAGTATTCATTCTGTAGCCCATGGATCAAAGAGTAATTTTGACTTTCAACTCTTACTATTTAAGAAATAAATTTTTTAAGGTTGTAGCCACCATAGATAGTGATTCCTATGATGGATATGGGCAAAGTCAATTGAAAAATTTCTGGAAAGGATTTACCATTCCAGATTTCACTAAGAGCATTCTTCATTCATAGGAAGAGGTCAAAATATCACCACAAACAAGAGTTTTGAAGAAGTTGATTCCACCCCTCATAGATGACTTAGAGGGGTTCAAGACTTCAGTGGGAGAAGTAACTGCACATGTGGTAGAAACAGCAAGAGAACTGGAATTAGAAGGGGACATTGAAGGTGTGACTGAATTGCTGTGATCTCATGTTAAAACTTGAATGGATAAAGAGTTGCTGCTTATGTATGAGTGAAGAAAATGGTTTCTTGACATGGAATCTACTCATGGTGAAAATGCTGTGAACATTGTTGAAATGACAACAAAGTATTTCGAATATTCCATAATCTTAGTTGATAAAGCAGTGGTACGATTTGAGAGGACTGACTCTAGTTTTGAAAAAATTCTATAGTGGGTCAAATGTTATCAAGCACTGTCACAGAGAGACAGAGAATTCTTTCTCCAAAGGAATAGTCAATGGGGAAAACTTCATTATTGTCTTATGTTAAGACATTGTTTTAAGGGCAACACAGAGTACAAAAGCCATTCTCACTGGAATTAGGCATCTCATAATGGTTTTGATTTTCATCTCCCTGATGATTTAGAGAGGCTCTGAGTTGGGTGAGGCAAAGGCATTAAATGTAACCAAAATGTTTGTATCCCGTAATATTCTGAAATTTAAAAATAAAAAGGGCAGACTTAAACTCAATAATTACATCAAGTTTTTGTTGTGCTGATGATAAACTTTCCTTGACTATTTTGTTATGAATTTTTTGTGCAGTACTTTTTAAGATTCCACATTTTTTCACATATTTTTTTAATCCATATTCACCAGTGAATTTCAGGATTGGTATTTATCCAATGAAGTATATATTTGGAAACAAAAGTATTGTATGAATGAAGGACAGCTATTAAGAGGTGCAGATTCTCCCTTCTTTCTAATTTTGACTGTATAGAAAATAAACTAGAATATAAGTAAACAGTGTTTCATAACTGGAAGATCATTGAAAAGCCAAAGGTAATAAGGAAATCCACACTAGGGACCATTCAATTTTGTTAACGGTTTGAATGGGTTCAAATGATTTTTATAATATCCTTAAGTAACATATTTTAATTTTCATGAGTGGAAAAAAGGAAAGTTTGATGACTTTTTGTTGGTCTATATTTGAGTAGATTTATGCAATGCTATAAATTTAACAAATGACATCAGTTTGCCAAAACTAAATTTTTCAAATGCTTCATTTCAAATATAGCATATATACAATACTTGAAAAGTAAAAGACACTTTTAAATGATGATGAAGCAAATACATTTCTCATCTGATCTGTTTAGAAATATATTTCCTGCTAGCAAATCAAGTGTTCTGATTTTCATAAAATACATGTTTCTTAAACTTGAAAAAATTCTTCCTTATTTACTTATGTTTTTAAGGCTCCACATCTCAGATACATTTTCCATTTCTCCAAATAATTTCTGATGCTATATGAACCCTGTTATTTCTAATGTACTATGAATGTTTGCATAAACAGATTATAGATTCCTCTTGACAACAAACCTAGAATAGTCTGCATTTCTCTTCTACTCTCCATGTTATATTACCACTTATACATATTGTATAACGTAGGAATTGAAATAAAGAATGGACATTTTAGTCCAACTTCAGTGAGTTTACAATCTATGCAGCAGGAAAAGAAACCGCATGAAAGGATTTTGAAATAACTAAGTTAATATAGCATATATTTTCGGAATAATGCATTGATGATCATTATGTGTGGAAAGGGTTACTCAGTGCTTTATTTTGACATTTATCTTCACTTAATATTAACAGCTTTATTGAGATACAGTACACTATACAATTTACCTCTTTAATGTGTACAGTTCAGTGTTCTTTAGTATATTCACAGATATGTGCAACCATCACTACAGTCCATTTTAGAACATTTTGATCACCTCAAAAAGACCCATACTTGTTAGCTTTCACCCCTCTATGCCCCTGTGCCCCCTCCCTCAGCCCTAGGCAACCACTATTCTTTTTGTTTGTATCAATTCTCTTGTTCTGAACGTTTTATGTAAATAGGATCATATAATATGTAGTCTTTTGTGACTGACTTTTTCACTTAGTGTAATGTATTCAAGGTTCATTCATGTTGTAGCATGCATTAGTATTTTATATGGCAGAATAATATTCTATTATATAGATATTTCACAATTTACGTATCATTCATCTGTTGGCGGACATTTGGCTTGTTTCCACTTTGTGGCTATTACAATTAATCCTGCTGTGAACATTGGTATATAGGTTTTTTTGTGGTTATGTATATTCAGTTCTCCTGGGGACATATCTATGAGTAGAATTTCTGGTGCATGTGGTAACTCAGTTTAATTGTTTGAGAAACTCTTTTCCAAAACAGAAGCACCATTTTACATTCCCACAAGTAATAGAGGAGTCTTTCACTTTCTTCATGTTATGAACTGAATGTTTGTATCCCCCTAATGTCATACATTGAAGACTTAACCCCCAATGTTGATGGCATTGGAGATGGGGCCTTTGGAAAGTAATTAGGAGTTAGATAAAATCATGGGGGTAGGGCTCCCATGATGTGATTAGTGCCAGTATAGGAAAAGGCACCAGAGAGAGGTTGTTTCCTCTGCACCCACACTTACATGCACCAGTGAAAGGCCATGTGAACACAGTGAGAAGAAGACTGTCCGCTAGCCAGGAAAAGAGCCCTTATCAACCACATTGGCTGGTACTTTGATCTTGAACTTCCTAGCCTTTAGAACTGTGAGAAATAAATTTTTGTTGTGTAAGCCACACAGTCTATACTATTTTGTTATAGTAGCTCTAGCTGACTAATACACTTTTTATTATCTGTCTTTTTGGTTATGGAAATCCTAGTGGGTGCTAAAGTGGTATTTTATTATGGTTTTTATTTGCATTTCTCTGATGACTAATGGTGTTGAACGTTTTTTCATGTGCTTATTGGCCATTTGTCATCTTAGGAGAAATGTTTGTTCCTTGATGCATTTTTACATTGGGTTATTTGTCTTTATTGGATAAAGAGTTGTAAGAATTAATTATGCATCTGGACCAACTTTGTTCTTTTGAAGGTGGCTATCCATTTGTCCTAGGACTGTTTGTTGAAAAGACGATTCTTTTCCCAGCACCATCCCAATGGGGAAAGAATTTTGTTGAAGATCAGTTAACCAGAGATACATGGGTTTATTTCTGGACTCTTAATTCTGTACCACTGAGCTATGTCTATCCTTGGGACAGCACCATATTGTCTTTATTGCCATTGCTTTGTAATAGGTTTAAAATCAAGAAACGTGTACCCTCCTACTTTGTTTTTGGTTTTTAATATTGTTTTGGCTAGTCTGGGTACCTTGCAATTCCATACGAATTTTGGAATCAGCTTCTCAATTTCTACACAGAAGTTAGTTTGGTTTCTCATGGGAATTTCATTGGATCTGTAGATAACTTTGGAGAGTATTTCCATCTTGACAATGTGAGGTGTTTCAAACAATGAATGGATAGATTTCCATTCATTTAGATCTTTAGTTTCTTTCAACATGTTTTGTAGTTTTCAGAGTATAAATATTACATTTTTTTGCAAAATTTATTTTTTAAGTATTTTATTTTTTTAAGCTACTATAAATGGAATTGTTTCCCTAATTTGTTTTTCAGATTGTTCAATAGAAATACATTGATTTTATATCCTGCAACCCAACTAAACATTTTAATTAATCCTAACAGTTTTGAGGTGGATTCCTTAGGATATTTTTATATATAAAAGCTCATGTCATTTGCAAATAATTTTACTTCTTCCTTTTCAATCTAGATGCTTTTTATTTCTTTTTCTTACCTAATTATTCTGACTAAAACCTCTAATGCAAGCTCTATCTCCTCAGGTGAAAATTGGATTTTTAAGTTTAATTTTTCCTATTCAAAATTAGGAAAGGTATTTATTCCTTTTGCTTGTTAAAGCAACATTTTTAGTGTTTTAAATATGGGTGATGGTTTTTCTGCCTGAAGCCAGATATATCGGTATTAGTTCACCCTGAACCTACATACGGCTCTTATAGAAGCTAATTTGCCTTCTCTTTGAGCAGGTGAGGAAAGTTTGTAGTTAAGAATGGAGAGACTGAGTAGGTACTGCAGGTTTTTTATTGTTGTTTTCTGCTTTCTTTAATGCAGCTAAGGTAGCATGGAGAATATGTTGGCTGCTGTAGTAAAACCTTTTCCTTGACCATCTGCTGGCCCACATTCTGAATGAGTCAGAAATGGAAGCAAGGCAGTAACTAGGGTGCTGTGTAGTTAATCCTAATCCTCCTACATGAAGCCAGAATAAATAATGCAATGAGGACTCTGAAATGAAGGCAGATTTTTCACTTAATTTCTGATACATTTAAAAAATTATTTTCAATTTAATACAGTTCACTATATGCTTTTATAAAATATAAAGGTTCTTTATGGCAGTAAGAAATTATTAAGTGCCTACTGTATGCATAGTGTTCTATCCAGGGACTTACTTATCTTTGATTTATTGGCTTTTTATTCTTTATTGGAAAGTCTAGCTCACATAAAGGAATTCTTTTAATGCTGAGCTTTATATATGTATACTTCCACTGCCTTTCATATTTCTTTTCGACCATTTACTGCACAAGTATTGATTTCAAAATATCTTTCAGATTCTTTCTTGGCAATTTGAGTTTGTGTATCCATGC
The DNA here is from genome assembly GCA_008750895.1 of Mirza zaza. Lineage (NCBI taxonomy): Eukaryota > Metazoa > Chordata > Mammalia > Primates > Cheirogaleidae > Mirza > Mirza zaza. The sequence goes on from VSMD01104697.1 coordinate 143,861, forward strand.
CAGGAAGGTATTATATTCATTTCCATGCACATGCTTTATGGGGCTATGTTCTTTTTTCAATAATTGTTTTACTAGAGTCAATAGGAGGCTGGTTAATAGTTTTTCATACTGTAATAGAATTTTTTGAAGCAGAGAGAATGTAATTGTGAAATTTAAAAATAAGCAAACAAGGGCCAAAAGATTTAGGCTGTACATTTCCTGTAAGTACTCTGAACTTTGAAATTCAGCAATATGGTTTTGCATTGACTGAGGTATAGTAGCTGCAAAAAATAAAACATATAACGTACATTAAGCAGAAGGCGTATAAATATGCCTGTGTGTATAAGTGATAATGTGCATTGAATTAGGAGTCAAAAGACTGTTTTGTCATTCACCATCTGTAGGAACTCATTAAACCTCTGTCTGCCTCAGTTTTCTGATTTGTAGTATCTGCCTTGTCTATCTCATTTGCAAGTATACAATAAGATCAACTGTATTAAAGGACTGAAAATTTTAGAGGTTAATTGGAATATAGTAGTGTGATAAATCTGTGTGATTATAGCCAGTTCACTGTTGATTGTAGTATTAGTCTAATGAAACTGAGGCCAGGGCCCTATGGTTTGAAAAAATATATTCTTACATGAGTATGTTTATGTGTATAATTTTCCTTTATGATATTAGGCAAGTAATGAAAATTGAAGAATGCTATTCCATATAAATGGTTGCCCATGGGAGGCTCATATGTATGAGAAAAGTTGATGTTTATAATTCATTTAAAGAGATGTTTAAAATACTAAGTAAGCACTCTTACATTAATATATTTAACCTAACTGTAAAGAAGATATTTTTAGAACAATAATTTGAAATTTGAGACTTGTTTCCTTTTTTAAGAAATGAGAAGAACATTAAACAATAGAACAGAGAATGACAGACACTATTACTGGTAGGTCTGTTAAATGTTGTAATAGTCTTATAAACATGCTACTTTCCTCATATTTGATCTATATTTTCTAGATATTTCCTGTAATAGATTAATCTCCAACTCATCTTATTCCTATTTAACACATGGATTACTTTTCAGTCCTGGCTTGTTCTTCTGATAATATGATAAACATCCCAGAAGGCAAGTTATATCTGCCATTCCACTAGTGACTGGAAAAGTTATACTGTTATTTCAGAAATGCATTGACTATTGTTCTCTGAGAGTGAATATACAAATTATAGTTAACTATTCACTAAACATGGGAAAAAGAATGAGTGTATATAAGTCCCTGAGCCATTGTGGTTGTTGCAAGTAATACAGGCAATATATCAAAATCATACATGTTCCCAACATTGTTTCTCTTCTGCTATGGAGATGCTGACTCAACATTCTCAGCATCTTTACCAAGTTTACTAAGTATCTCACAAGCGGTGTGTGACAGAATAGGTGTGAGAGGCAAATATGGGCAAGTAGCTCAATTATTTAGTCAGTTCATTTTATGTGGTGTTAATACTTAAATTTTTATTCATTCAGGAAGTTATTTTAGAAATGCATTTTTAAAAACTACTAAGACATTAATTTATCAGTAAAGTGCAATACCTGATAAGCTGTATATTGTTTACATAGAAAGTGAGATTTAGATGCCATCACCTAATTATGTAAATTATGAAAACAGAAAAGTCAAGTTTTTAAGATTCTTTTTATGAGTACAGCACTTTGGTAGTGATGTTAATGCTTTGAGAGATAGTCCTACTTCTAGGAAATGAGAATCTCCTGGGGCTTTTATGACCTAAACTGTCAGTTATTCTTAGCTGGAATTCTTATTGACTTCCTGTATTGTTCATTTGTCTATAGCATGTGGCGCAGTAACAGTCCCTCAGCAGGTTACATTTCTCTTTGCCATATAGAAAACAGTAGTCCCATTGCTTGCATAGATTATCAGCACGGTGGTTTTCCCACCATTTTACCATGCGTCCTCTGCCATTTTGTCAATTTCAAGTTGATTTTAATTAATGGTATGTTGCTTTTTAAAAATGCTTTTATAATATGACATATACAAGTCCCCATGGACTTGGAGCACATTATGTTAAGTGAAGTAAGCCAAGTACAAAAAGATAAATACTTCATGTTCTTACTAATATATGGAAGCTAAAAAAGTTGATCTCACAGAAGTAGAGAGTTGAATAGAGGCAGAAGAGGGTTGGGCAAAGGAGAGGCTTGCCAAAGGTTGGTTAACAGATGCAAAAGTACAGGAGGAATACGTTCTTGTGTTCTCTAGCACTGTAGGGTGACTATAATTAGCAACAATTTATTCTATATTTTCAAATAGCTAGAAAAGCATTTATTTTGAATGTTTCAAACATGAGGAAATGCTAAATGTTTGACATGATAGATATGCTAATTATCCTGAATGTGTATCAAAATATCACACTGTACCCCACAAATACATATAATTATGTGTCAATTAAAAATAACGAAAGCAAAAAAGAAATCTCATCATAGAATCTTCTACTTTGTAGATTAAATTTAATATTGAATATAATATCAGTAATAAATAAAGCAGCTAAATTTCCTTTCTCAGGTCTCTAAAGAACTCAAAGTTGACTGGCGTCTGCTTAAACCACCACCATGATGCATATTTGTATTATGAAGCTCCCTTCCATTTCATATTAGCAAACAGGTTTACCAAGTGACATATATGATTTCTTTATCTTCAAAATATAGCCTCAACCATAAAATATATCTGTAGTATTGAAGAAATTCTTCTGGCCATAGATTACTTTTTTGATTGAGATTAACACTGTTTTGTTAAATCAGAGAAGAAATTACGAAATGCCTGTGCCCTATTTTTCACCAAGTCCCTATTTTTCACTAAGCCCACAATCTTCTACTCATTCTTTTCTTCTAGGTACTATTTCCTTATTACTTTTCTGACCCATAGCCCTACCTTGTTACTTGGCCTTTTAGTTACATTTCTATATGTTTTTAGTGTAAGCTACCTCATTTTCTTTTAGAGGCAGCAGAGTTATTATTCAAAAGAAAAATTCTTCCTGTTGCTTTTGTCTAAGGAGCATCCTAAACCATGTTCAGAGCAAATCCCAGTCTGATCAGGATGTCGGTAAATTTCCTTCAGGATTTTAGGTCTTTTCCCTCCAGATTCTTTTCCTCTAAACACGATGTCTTAAAATATCTAATTCTATGTGATATATTTTTTTTTTCATAAATGTTTGATTGACCATGCATTCTTTGGAGGCAGAATAATCTTGAATCTTTGGCATGGAGGTGAGAAAGCTTTAAATGATTTATGTTTTACAGATTGTTCTCTAATGGTTCTCAGTGTCTCTTTGGGCTTTTAAGGCAAATATTTAAATGGTTGTTGTGATATTTATAAAACTGAGAAGCTCAAATATTATTTTCCTTGAGGTTACTGTTTCAAAAGATTGGTTTTATACTACCCTAGTGAATTTCTAATAATTTCAAGGTAGCACAATATTGAGAAGGCCTCACGGGAAAATTTAATTCATGATAATTTTAAATATAAATGTATGCCATATGGCATGCACCATGTACTTGTGTGTGTGTGTGTGTGTGTGTGTCTTGCATGCATACTTTTCTTTTTAGGAAAAGGGCTGTAGAAGTGTTCGTGAAAAAAAGCTGGTTGCATTCATTGCTTTAAACTTACGAAAATTTTAGATGATGACAGGAAATCTTACACCTTGTTATTTTGACATGGTATTCAATGTGTAGATTTGTAGGTTTTTGAGTTCGTTTTTTTTTTTTTAAGGTACCGTGTCCTTGAGATCACATTCTCTACCTTTCTAGATCTACTTCCAATGAGATCAATTTCTTCTGGAAATGATTGCCATGGGCTTTCTTTCTTGAGAGTATTAGCTTAGGCTGGTCCGAAGGTAGGTAGTTATCTCACTTAATTCTTCACAGTCAGTTATAGATTGAATTCCTTATGCTACTACTTTTCCCCCTTCTCACTACCACACTTGGCTAGTCTTAAAAAAAAAAAAAAAAAAAAAAAAAAAAGGAGTATTAACCTAAACTGTTGTGTTATGGGATCCTCTTGTGGCCTCAATCTTCTTTTAAATAACTGAGTTTCTGGACTTTATGTTCCTGCCAGTTGTTTTGGACTTTTGCCCCAGACATGATCATCTGGAGTTACTGCAAAAGAAATTCTGTTCTTAAACTGGCCTTTATCTTCTTGCCAAACCGTCTGTTTGCTGTATAGCCTGATTCCTTTGTTTGAAGGTTACCTTGATTTCTCAACTTAGTTGTTGGGGCTCTTGAGGGTATAAAAACTAACACAAACTAACAAGGAAAAAAACCTTACTTTCTTTTTTAGGAAAGGGTCCTAGGAATATTTTTTGTTGTTGTTATTATAAATGCTGATCAATAATATGTGCCAAAATACATTGACTCAGTTTCAGCAGTTTCACCTGTTAAAGCCTGTGTTACTTTTTGAAATAAATTCTGAATGTATGCATATATATAGAACAAAACGGCTTATGAATATATTTCATCAGCAGTATATATGTGTTATTGTATATCACTTTTTATATCTGTATATCTATTATATAAACCTTAATAAACTTAGGTGCTTCTAAAATCTAGTGTAGAAAGTTAAAATAACAAAATACCATCATGAACAACAAAAGGAGATGACAAAAGAATAGAACCACTGGATCTGATGGAAATGTGGAAATAATGTGACAGTGTATTTGTGACATTTGTTTATGAATGTATTTTGTTATGGGTTAAATTGTGTCCCCCTAAAAGATGTTGAAATCCTAACCCTTAGTACCTGTGAATGTGACTTTATTTGGAAAGATCTTTGCAGATGATCAAGTTAAGATGAGATCATTAAGGCGAGCCCTTGTTCAGTACGACTATGCCCTTATATAATAAAATGGGGAAATTTGGACATAGAGACCCAGGGAGAATGTCATGTGAAGACTGGAATTGTGCTACCATAAGCCAAGGAACACCAAAGATTGTCATTGCTGTCAAACCACCAAGAGGAGAGAGGCATGGGACAGATTCTGCCTTACAACCTTCAGAAGAAAGCAACCTGGAAGATACTTTGAGTTTGGACTTCCAGTCTGTGAGAAAAAAAAATTTTGTTGTTTAAACCACCCAGTTTGTAACACTTTGTTACAGTAGTCCTAGCAAACTGATACCAATTAAATTTGGTAACAGATGATCTAATATCCTTTTTTTTTATTTCGGCATATGATGGGGATACAGATTTTAAGGTTTCAATAAATGCCCTTTCCCCCCCTCCCCCCACATGTCTGAGTCTCCAGCATGACCATCCCCCAGACGGTGCACTTCTCACTAATTATTTATATGTATACCCACCCCCCCTCCCCCTGCCCAACACCCTATTACTGTAGTACCTATGTGTCCACTTAGGTGCTGCTCACTTAATACCAGTTTGCTGGTGAGTATGTGTGGTTCTTGTTTTTCCATTCTTGGGATACTTCACTTAGTAGTATGGGTTCCAGCTCTAACCAGGAAAATATAAGATGTGCTAATATCCTTTTAAAAAGCCATAGCAACTTTACTTTTAGTGTCTGTCCTTTTTAAAGACTGGATTATTTACTTATCACAAATTATTTCCCGTAGGAAGAATGTAGGGAAAGGCTAGAATATGTTATATAACCTTACTTGAAAGGGATACAAGTAGGTCTTTAAGGTTAGATCTGTCTTTCAAAGTAAGGAAGTCCTTGTTAAGTAAAATCTATATAGCAATATGGAAGGTGCTTCAAAGGCAGGGGTAAAAAAGCAAAATAAATTTAGCATAGGTCAATAAATGTATACATTTGCTAAAAAAAAATAAACTGGCTTAAAAGCAAGACACCTTTCTTCTTTAATGATGTGCTGGTTTAAAATGGACTGACCTAATGTCAACTTATAAGACTGGCTCACATCCAAACCTTCGGTTTATAGATGCTGCTAGATGGTTTGCTTAGCAACATACTTAATGGGACCTCAGGGAATTTGGTTTTCCAGCTAAATGAGTTTAGAATGTTCGAATAAAAGCAAAGGCTCAGGTTTAAAAAAAATCATTTAAAAGCCCACAAGTAAAAACCAATCACAAATAATTAGATCATTTTAGAAAATCATTTTTTCAATCTTTTTGGTAGCTCAATATTCATAAATGATTTTAATACTGAAAATTAAATCCATTTTTACAGAAAACATATCCAAGAGAAAACTAGGTTTCAAATTTCAACACAAAGGTACCCATTCAATATTTTTTTAAAAAATAAAATAAGTGAAATTATTAAGATTAAAAGCTCCTTCTATTAACATAAAAAACTTTTACTGCTTTAATGAAATAAATAGAAATGTCATAAAATGTAAAGATAACATCAACAACAAAACAACACCTAGGGTGGCAGGCAGAAGATCTGCAAAATAATAAAAAAATAATAAGCGGCGGGGGGGGGGTAGTTGATAAGAGAAGGTATTGTTCCAATTCATGAAAGAATTTTAGTGCATGAAACCCAGTCTTCAATCTTAATCACCACAGCCAGCATACTTTTCTCTTTCTCAACATTATTTTATGGGTCATTTTGAGTGGGGTAATACAGAACCCATAGGCTCTTGTCGATTTCTCAGGGCCAGCTCCTTTGTAGGCACATGATGTTAAATGCTTAGAAGGCTATTAGAGAGTAAGCCTAATACTTGATTCTGCCTTTATCTTACCCTGGAAAAGATGCACTTAGTCATTGGGAAGTGTTCTCCTACAACCCATTTTTTTGTGGGGGAGGCAGTTTGGAGTAATATGATTGCCATTGGTGACCCTCTGATACTATTTGGGTTGAAGATGAGGTATACCAGAGTTAGGGTGTCCATATAATTTTGATCCTGAGGTTTGTTGAAAAATCAAGTGAACTGGCAAGGTTCTAGGCAGAACAGACCAGTTTTTTTTTTTTTCACAGTGGAAAAAAAAATGTTTTGGATTTGCGATTCCTGAGTGAAGTCAACAGGGTAATTAATAAAGAAAGTCTGAAACAGGGCATGGTGATAATCAGGTAGATGAGATCTAGTCTAAAGTAGCTGAAATTTCACATTGTTGGACATAATCACAGGAAACACCCAAAGAAAGGCTGTGAAGAGGGAAGATGTGGTTTGCGATATGGTCATATCAAGCCCCTCAGATGGGAAAATAGTTCAGTGGTAAATAAGTTAGGGATCAGAGTAAATGGTAAAATGTTATCAAATGATATTCAATATTATAGCTTCATGTGGACCTGTGATAATGTTTGGTTTTTCCATGGTGGCAGGGGTCCTCAAACTACGGCCCACGGGCCACATGTGGCCCACTAAGGACATTTATCCGGCCAGCTGGGTGTTTTTGCTGCCGCTGCTTGTACTGCTTAGCAGCTGACTGTTCCCAGGCCCGCAGTGCGCATGTGTGGAATGTGCGCAGCACTCTCCAACAGCCCTCCAGTGGTCTCGGGGACAGTGAATTGGCCCCCTGTTTAAAAAGTTTGAGGACCCCTTTCAGGGGGTCGACTGGTGGGTCCCAAAAAGGTGTATATGTCTTAGAATCTGTGAATGCCATTTTATTTGGAAAAGACGCCCTTAAATGTAAAGAATCTCAAGATGACATCATCCTGGGGTATCCAGGTGGGCCCTAAATCAAGTGACAAGTGTGTTTATAAAAGAGACAAGGGATACACAGAGAAGAGGTGAAGGCATTGTGAAGATAAAGGCAGAGATTAGAGTGATGTGGCCACAAGCCAAGGCATGCCTGGACCCAGGAGAAGAAGATAGACAAGAAAAACTGTTCCCTGCAGCCTTTGGAGGAAATGTGACTCTGAGGACACCTTGAATTCAGACTTCTGGCCTCCAGAACTGTGAGGGGAATACATTTCTGTTGTACGCCACCCAGTTTGTGGTACTTGGTTGCAACAGTCCTAGAAAGCTAATACTGTACGTGTGGGACATGAGTGAACCAACTCAAGCGTTCTGTAATTTGTACTGCCTAGAGGTAGTGGAGGCCTTTGGTAAGGGATCTCTGAAATCCTAGGTAGGAAACCTGGCCCCCCCCCCCTGTTTTTATGTAATTTAACAGGATATCATTTAATAGGATATAAGGTATTATAGTAAATTATATTTTCCAGCAGAGCTGGGCGGGAGGAATCCTAGTTACTTGGTAAAATGATTGTACCTCTGGATAAGAATTTTATAGATAGTTTAAAGACTAGAGTTTGATTTGCTAGAATTTAAATCTGTGTAGAGATTATATTTTTCCATGTATTGAATTTCCTGGGTTAGCTAGGCAAGTAACTTATCTAAGGTAAATACTAATTGCTACCTTTTTTTGTCGTTTAAAAATTATAATGAAGAGACCGAATATTCCTAGAAGTGACATAATAATGTTTGTTGGGTTCTTGAGCTTTTTGGGGGGCTGAATATATTACTGTCTTATGACAGAAATTTTAGTCTGAATCTTTGCTGATTGGCTGAGAGCAATCATTTTTGTTACTGTAACTTGTATTTATTGAGAACATACTGCAATCCTGACAACTTCCCAGGGCTAAAACTTTTTAGCCTAAAATTATTCATTTAATTCTCAATATATTTTACTTCTGTTACATCCCTGATTATATTGTCTTTGCATTTCTAATATTTGGGTCTCCTTTTCTCTCTTTTGTTTTTTTAATTTTTCAAACTCACCAGATGTTTATCTAAATTCTTAGTTTTTTCAAAGAATTGTAATAACTTTGTGATTCCTTATTATTTACTTAATTTTCAGCCATACCTTTATCATCTTCAGTTATCTTTTTTTTAATTGTCTAACTTCCTCAGTTGCATACTTAGCTCATAAATTTATAGCCTTTCTTCTATAAGCAAAGTGACTTATTCACCATACCAAACTTAAAACATATAGTTTAAATTTGAGTATCAGTACAAACTTCTTGTAAAGCACAACTTGGAAATGTAGAAATTGTAGTAGACTACTCTAATATGTATAAATCCAAACAAAAACCTTGCTTACAAGTTTTAGTGGGATTTATCATTGGTCCTATATATGGCAATTCTATCCACCATTATAATTTTTTTAAATTTTCAAATAACTTTCTAGTGTAAACATAATTATATAATTTCATGAATGTAAGTCAAATTTGCCTTTAATTTTTTTCATTGTATTTGGAGATATTTAATACTGATTTATTCTCTTTTCTCATATTTATGAAATGAAGAAGAATTTAGCATCGTATCATCATTGATTCGTTTTAACCAGAATTAGAATTTTACAAACCAGACACTTGAATACTCTCCACATATTATATCATTCAGTAAGTGAAGAACCAAAAGTCTAAAGCTGGATTGTGCAGTTTGGTACCACTAGCTATGGAGCCCTTGACATGCAGCTAGTCTAAATTGAGATGTACCCTGTGTGTAAAATGCACATTAGGTTTTGATGACTTAGTGATATAAAAAGTATAACACCTTATTAATAATTTCTATATTGATTACATGTTGAATTGATAATATTTTAGATGTACTGGATGAAAAAATATGCTATCAAAATTTCAGCTTCATAAACCGGGAAGCTAAGACAATCAGGTGAAAGAAAAGAGAAAAAAAAATTAAAGAAATTATAAATTAAAAAAAACCCAAAATTTCAGCTTTATTTTTTTACTTCGTTAATGTGGCAATTAGAAAACTTAAAAATATGGCTCACTGTACATTTCTATAGGACAATGTTGGTCTAAGAGTTTATTTCTTCATGTAAGCCTTCATAACAAAGCCTTTCTGAAAACCTCAAACAAACCACAATATACTTATTTCCTGTCTAAGGCACTAGGCTTATTTCAAAAGTAATTTATTTTCTTTTGTTCCCGTTTGTTTAGTGAGTTTCTTTTTGCTGGCTGAATGTTCTCTTAATTTGAAGTTAAAAAATATCACAGGAAAGGCTGTTGTTTCTTTAACTAAAACATATGAACCAGATAAAAGTTTTAAATTATAAGCATTGTGAGCACCAAGCCAAATGGACAATACCCTTTCTTAGTAGAATACTGCCAGAAACATTTTAAATTTCAAAACATTTATAATTTTACATGACCTAGTTTAGAATTTTTAAGGGTATGATATGACATTTGGTGAAATAAGTATCTAGATATTAAGCACATGCTTGTAAAAGAGAGAAGACTGTCCATCTCATTTTAGTCATGGCATTTCATTGATAGTCTAATTTAGGTAGAAGCATAAGACATCTATTCGAGAAAGGTTAGACAGTCCCTGATTTCTAGTCAGATTTTGTGTTTTCTGTGGGCTGAATAGTTTGGAAAGGAAGCTTAGAATTTATTCTACAGAAGAAATTCTTCTTTCTTCAGTTTGATAATTCAATAAAACTGGAATAAATAACTTTCATATCTACATTATTTAAAAAAATACATATTCGTGGATCTTTGAGAAATGTGTGTATAGTATAACTTCTTACCTGTTTAAAAGCAATATTATAGCACCTGTGAATATGGCAGTGTCCTAAAATAGCTGGAAACTGTGTGACTTGAAAAACTCACATTTTGGATGGAAGTTAAATTTGCATTTCATAACAGTTTTTCATTCTGAAATTATTCTTAGCAATTGTAAAAGCACATAATTACCTTGAAGCTTCATTGCCACTACTTTCTGTATGAAGTGAACAGTGTTTAGTTGCAAGTGCTATAATGGATTATATTACACAATTTAAAAATCTCACCTTTATGAATTATGTGTTGACTGTTATTGGTGTTGGGTTTATTTTGTATGCAACATTGTTTAGAGATTGTTTCTCTCTGTGTGCTTCTATAACTACCTATATTTATCTATAATGAGAGTACTTTGAAGAGTTAAATACTGAAATAAATTTTCTTTAACGTGTAAAAAATGCGGAAATCTCATTTTATAGGTTTCTCATTCTATGCCAGAATGTGTTGCTTCTTGACTAGTAAAAAGATACAATAAAATGTTCTTTATGTAAATAGAGTATGCTATCAGAGAACACTCACATGCTAGAAAACTGTAATAAAGATTCTGACAAGTAGCACTGACAGTAGTTCCTTTTAATGATGTCATCATTGTGGACAGACTTGCCGTTGGTGCTTCTATGTACCAGAGTAAGTTAATATAATTGTGTAATAATCAGTAGTACCCAGAAAACATGTTTATTATTTATGTTTTTCTTCTTTTATTGGAGCTTATAATTCTAAAATATAATGCGGTTTTAAAACCAGAAGATAGACATCTCTATACATCACTTTGTATACTTTTACCTTATCTTTCTTGGCGGAGCGTGTTCTGCCACACAGGAAAAGTCAAATTTCATTAATAGGTGCTTACGGTTATTAGTAATACAGTTTAAAACAGTTTTCTCTAGGAGAAACCTATGGAAAATTACAAACTCTTTCATCAGCATTCAGTAACATGGGTGCTTTTTACTAATTTGTTTAGAATCACAGCCTTCTACAACCATAGCCCACTTCCCCCCCTCCAGAGCAGAGAATTCAAATAGGGAAAACTATGTTCTATTCACTCCTAATTATTTCTTATAATTGCATTTGTATAGCTCTTATAAATAATTTTTAGTAGTCAAAACCCCGTAGACATTCCAGTATATTTCAGAATCATTTGGAATATGAAAGGATAGATCTGGCAGAAGATAAAATTCTTGTCATTGAATGTTATTTAGTGATGTATGAAGACAAGGAAATACTTGTTTTATTACTTATAATGGCAAAGAAATAGTTTTACATCCTTCTGTAATACATTGCTGTATAGTTATAAAATATTAAATTGTTTGCACATATTAGTCATTTTATATTTTTAGTGCTGTGGGGCTCAATTAGCATGGCACAAAAAGTTTGATATTTTCTTCTGTCATACATCTGGGGTCCATGAGACCAACCCTTCAGGTGAATGAAAACTTTTTGTGATTAGAATATCCTAAATGTGCAAAATATTATTGTGATTTCATCTTCTGAATTTTAACCATAAGGTTTTATTTCAAGATAACTTCTTTTTAACATTCTTAAGCTAGAGAGAATAAATTGGCACAATTGTTCTAGAAAGGAGTTTAGCAATATACATGAAGAATACTGTTGAATTCTAGAAATTTATTTTATACAAATAAAGGTGTTTAGAAAGATTACTGTATAAGAATGTTTATGTTGCATTTATTTCTAATAACAAAATGTTGGATATAATACAACCCACAGAAAAATGTGGTGATTGATTTTTTTTTTTTAATTAGACAGTATCCGATGTCATTGCTATGTAGCTGTTTAATACTGTCCTTTGGAGCAATGAATATTTTTTAAAATGGTATAGTACAATGCTAAGTATATAAAATAAAATCTTAACACAACTTTGTCCTATGTGGTGTCAGTTTTACGTGAGAAAAAATTGCACCACAAGTATCTTAATTATCCAGTCTTAACATTGGATATATTATCCTTAGGGGATAGGAATATGCCTAATATTTTTCTTGTTTGGACTTTTAAGCATTTCCCAAATTTTGTTTAAAATGAATATGAATTATATCTCTAATCAGAATAAATTACTGTAAATATTAATGTCAAAAACCGAAGTCCCACTAAGGTGTGTTGTCTTTGCATTTCAGTTCAGTCAACAGGCAACTGAATATAGCCTTAGCCTTTCATGATGATGATTCCTCTCCATATTATTTTGAATTTCTCTTTTCCTTTTTAATTTCAGAATATTGTGGGGATACTAATGTTTTGGTTACATGAATTACTTTTGTACAGTTTGTGTCAATTTATAAATGTGTCCATTACCCAGATACTGTACATTGTACCTGGTAGATGTGAATTAACACAACCCCTCCTCCCCTCCCCACCTGCTTGATTTCTGTTGAATTTTACTGCCATATGTACACATGAGTGTTGATCATTTAGTTCCAATTGAATAGGGAATATATGTGGTGTATGTTTTTCCATTCTTAAAACATTTCACTTAGGAGGATGGTCTCTAGTTCCATCCAGGTTGTTACAAAAGGTGTTAGTTCACCATTTTTTAAGGCTGAATAATACTTCAGGTATACATATACTACATTTTATTCATCCACTCATGGTTTGAGGGCACTTGAGTTGTTTTCACATCTTTGTAACTGTGAATTGTGCTGCTATAAACATTCAAGTGCAAGTCTCTTTTTTTATAATTTTTTTTTCCTTCAGGTAAATACCAAGTAGTGGAGTTGCTGAATCAAATGGTAGGTCTACTTTTACTTCTTTGAGGTATCTCCATACTACTTTCCATAGGAGTCGAACTAGTTTGAAGTTCCACTAACAGTGTATAAGTTCCTTTCTCTCTGAATCCATGCTAACATCTGTTGTTTTGGGACTTTTTGATAAAAACTATTCTCACTGGAGTTAGGTGACATCTCATTGTAGTTTTGATTTGCATTTCTCTGATTATTAGAGATGTTGAGCATTTTTTCATATGTTTATTGGAGATTTTAATTGGCCAGTTAGTCTATCTTATTTTGAAAAGCTTCTGTTCATGTCTTTTGTCTGTTTTAATGGGGTTGTTTGATGTTTTCTTGCTCATTTGCTTGAGTTCTTTGTTGATGCTGGTTATTAGCTCTTTATCGGATATACAGCATGCAAATATTTTCTCCCATTTTGTAGGTTTTATATTCACTTTATTGATTGTTTCTGTGGTTGTGCAGAAGCTTTTTAATTTAATCAGGTTCTATTCATTTTCATTGTTGCTGTGATTATCTTTGGGGTTTACTTCATAAATTCTTTGCATACACTGATACTGACAAGAGTTTTTCCAACTTCTTCTTTTAGAATTCTTACCGTTTCATGCCTTTAGGTTTAAGTTTGTTATCCATCATGAATTAATTTTTTGTGAATGATGGTTGAGTTTATTAGGGTCCTTTGTTTTCTGTTTCTGGTTAATATAGCAAGAGGCCTGTCAATTTTATTCATCTTTTCAAAGAACCATCTTTTTGTTCCATTAATCTTCTGTGTAATTCTTGTGTTACTAATTTCATTTAATTCAGCTTTGACCTTAGTTTTTGCTTTTCTTCTGCTGGGTATGAGTTTGGTTTGCTCTTCCTGTTCCAATTCATTGAGATGATTCATTAGATTATTGATCTGTGATCTTTCTGCCTTTTGGATATAGGCATTTATGGCAATGAATTTTCCTCTTATGACTGCTTTTGGTGAATCACACAGATTTTGATAACCTGTGTCCTCTTTGTCATTTAATTGGGTGGAGAAGCAATGTGGTGCCTGCTGTCTGAGCTTGGGTCTGTGGGGGCAGGAAGTATCCTTGGTGGCCTGGGAACTTGATGCCTTGTCCACAATAAGTTCCTAGCTCACTGGCAGCAGTCTCTGGCCTCATGTGGCCAGAAGTCTCTCCAGCAGCTTGGGAACCCACCAAATGTCAGAAATGCGAGGGAAGGGGAAGCAAACTGCTCCACCTACCCTTCACTCTGGACTCCAAGCCTCTCAGAAGTTGATCTTTGCTGATACCTTGCTTCTCCTTGTTCTGCACCACAACTGCTTCCTGTGGAGTCGCTTTAGGGCTCTGGCACCCTTCCTTTAGACCTACATCTGATCTATGTCTGTCTGATCATTTTTTCTGTTTAATCTAAAATTTCTCCTCCTCACTGAGATGCTCTGGCAGCTGGTGTCTCATCATAGACCAGGGTGGCTGAATAGAAGCAATGCCTACTTGGGCAGCAGAAAATTGAGATATAGGGTTCCCAGACAGCCAGAACCCCAAAGTTCTTAGAGAAAAAGCTACAGGGGAAGAGAAAAACCACAGAGGAAGTGAGACCAGTGTTTAGCTTACACTTTCTTTTTGTAACACTTACTTGTTAATCAGTTGTATATGGGGAAGGAAGGATTAGACTTCCAGAAAGCAACCAGAGCTCATGCTGTTTCTGAGGACATAAAAATTAGATTTCAGGATCAGCAAGGAGGAGAGGGCATCCTAATTAATACACTGGGCTTTTCGTGGAATCCAAGGGCTTTGCCTTAGGAAGAAAGGCAAATCAAAAATGCATTGGATCTCAGGTCATCTTTTATCTGTCTTTATATCCTCTCTCTGCCACAAAAATATCTTCTCTGCAGGAAGATAATACCATGCAAAGTCTCTACAATTTTTTATAGTAATTAACAGTAATTGAAAAATTACCAGTAATGCACATTTAATATGAACAAATAACAGTAAAATGGAAGCACAAGATGATCCAGGTATCAGGAATAACAAACACAGACTTTAAAATAACTGGTTAAAATGATCAAGACAATAGATGACAATATTGATTATGTCACCAGAAAACTAGAATTTGTAAAAATCCTCAGATGGAAATTCTAGAACCAAAAAAGAAAGAAGGAAAGAAACCACAAATTAAATGCAAAGAAATTAGATGGAAGAGTTAAAAACAATGACACAGAAACACATGTACATTATACAGATTACAAGAAAGTAAAAAGTCTTTGAGAAGATAAATAAAATTCATAACCCTTTTGTAAGACAAAGAGGATAAGAGAAAAGGTACTAATTACCAATATGAGTAATTTTAAAAGAAGACAACACTAAAGATTCTGAAAATGCTAAAAGATAATAGAATTTAAAAATTTGAGTGAAATAGAAAAATTTCTTGAAAAACTCCACTTCTGACAACTCACACTAGGAGAAATAGAAAATATGAACAGTCATGTCTGTTAAATAAAGTCCATATATAAAAACCTTCTCACAGAAAAAATGCCAGGCTAAGAAGACTTCACCAATGAATTCTTCCAAATATGTAAGAAAAATACTAGATGTGAGGTCAGCACACAAAATCAATTGTATTTTTGTGTTCTAGCTTGAAACAATTAGAAAGTGAAATTTTAAAAAAATGAAATTAAAAGTAGCATTAAAGTCATCATATACTTTACGGGAAAAAAAATCTAACAAAAGATTTGCAAAACCTGCATGCACAGCATTTCAAAACTAAATGAAACTTAAGTAAATGGAATGATATACTGATTACAGAGTCAGTGCAATCCAATTAAAAACCAAGTGGGATTTTGGGGGGAAAATTGACAAGCTGATTCTGAAATGCATATGGAAATGCAAAGGCCCAAGAATAACCAAGTCAGTATTTATAAATAAAGTTCAAGGACCAACACTACCAGATAACAAAATTTATTTTGTGACAGTAATAGAGTATGGTAGTGGTTTAAGTATGAAAAAGAGGTCAATGGAGCAAAATAAACAGTCCAAATACAGACTCACTCGTTTATGATAACCTGATTTATTGACAGGCTGTTGCTGCAGTGAAGTATGGGAAAAATAATGAAAATACATGTCACAGTGATATATATCTGAAAAGCACTCAAGTCCAGAATAAATGAAGAACTCCTACAAATCCATGAGAAAAAGATAATATTATTAAAGTGGAGTAATACTTAACTAGGCATTTTACAAAGAATCTATCCAAATGGTCAATTACTATGCGAAAAGATAATCAGCAGCTTTATTCCTCAGGGAATTGTAAAGTAAAACCATAAGAGATGCTATGCTACCCACCAGTATGGGTAGAATTTTAAAAATAATTTAAAATACCAAGTGTTGGGAGGGAAGGAAGGTAAGAGCAAGTAGAACTGTTAAGGTGCTGGTGGCAAAGTAAGTTGGTGTAACCACTTTGGAAAACTGTTGGCAGTCTATTCCAAAGCTGAACTTAAACATACCCTGTGACTCAGCTATGCCAGTCCTAATAAATTCTCAACGAAAAAATGTAGATAAGGATACCAAAAATGTCTGTACCAAAATGTTCATGACAGCATTATTTTAAGTAACCTGAAGCTGGAAACAAATAACTGTCAGGAATAGAAACAACAAATAGTGTGGGGATATAAAATTAAATTTTGTAGAGCAACAAAAAGAAGTGATTACAACACAGACAACATGGAAAATCTCACAGGTATAATCTGGAAGAAAGAAGTGAAACACAAAAGATGCTTATTATATATTTCCATCAACATGATTTCAATGACGGGCAAAGTTGATTTGTGGTGGTGGTGGAGTTTAAAATTTTTATTACCTTAAAAGAGGAGCTGTGACCGGAATGGAGTATGGGGAAGACTTCCTGGGATAGTGGATATAAACATGTTCCCTTCATAAAACTATTAGTATGTGTCCGGCTGTGCTTAAAATGTGTGCATTTTGCAGTATTTATGCTATACAGCAATGAAAAGTTTTAAAAGGTAGATACTATTTTAGTTCAATAGAAAACATGCATACATTGTAATGGAAAATTACATGCAGTTGTATACATACACAGGAAGGCAGACAGGAAAGGATTCTCATCGACCACTTTGGCATTTCAGGTGGGTTAGAGATTGTTTCAGAAGAGAGCTTAGTTTAACCATCATGATGTCTTAATTTATTTAACCAAAGTTCAAACTGCACAAAAGGAAAATGCCTATACAGAGCAGATCTAAATAATTTCAGAGTATTTCTTAGCCTCTTGGTTTCCTGGTGGAAAAGCAGTTGCCAGTGACATTCTGTCCATAAGCAGAGCCAGCCAGAGTTGAATGTTATGACTCAGCTTTGCCACTGCCCTGTTACCCCAGGGTTTCCGTCACCATCCTCAAAGTCAGGATATACACACTACTCTCATGATAGCTGCACTCTGCTTAAGGAAGCATTACAAATTTTGTGCTCTTCTGTTTCTGTAAACAAATTCAGAGACAGAAAGGCCAAATTCTTGATCTTGGGGAAAAAGACAGAATTATCATTCATACATCTCTGAATTTCTCCCCCACCAGCAGAGTTTTAATAATAACCAATGTACAATGATTTTATATTGCAGCAGTCTTCTGTGTGAAATGGAAACTCAAACTGCCACTTAGGAGTTTATTGATTATTTCTAGTTCACAGCAATTAAGATTAAGTGTAGTAAGACTCTACATTCCAATTAAAAACCCTTCTTTCAAATAGTGTTTGTTACCAGTGTTGGTTCACCATCACCATTTTTCTCCTTTTTGAAATTGATTTGAAATTCAGATACAACAGTTTTAGTGAAAAAAAGGACTTTTTTTCCATGTTGATGTTTGGGTTTTATTGGCGTTATTTTTCTTATTGTACTTAGAAAAAGAACATTTTATTTGCTAATGTGGTGCTTATAATTCTTACAGGGAAAATCCAAATATATATATATATGTATATGTGTGTGTATATATACACACACACACACACAAAGTAGATAATAGTGGTAATGCCTATCTACCTAGTATTATTTGTTCCTAACAGAAGTTTGAAAATCTGAGAAATAAGGAGTCAGTCAGTCAGTACAGGATAGATCAGAAAAAAACAGGCAGTATGGTTTTAGAAATACCCATGAAAGATATTTTAGAGTAGTTTTAATTTTATTTTTAAAATTTTTTTAGTCAACTATTGAATATAATAGTGTGGTACAATAGGGCACATGCATCTTTAATTTTAATAGACTAAGAAACAAGATTGAGTAATGAATGAATAATTGTACTGTGAAATTAGTGAGGATCCTTTTCTTTTTCACGAAAAGAAAAAAGCATTGATACATGAGAGCCTTGTTAGTATGAACCTGACTGTGAGAATAATTTGATGAAATGTGAAGACTCTCTGCAGTGCAGTTTCTAGTCCAAAGACTTTGAATAAGTGTTAGGAAATATGAATTTGTTTCTGCTTCATCTAACTAGATTTGGTACAATAGGGTATGCAGTTAGGGAGAAAAGTCTCTGATACTTAATAAGGTAATAATTCATGCTGAATGGATATGAGCATTCACTCAATGAAAAATAGATTTTATAATGTCCTAGACTAGGTAACTTTTGGAGATTTGTGTGCGTATTGTGCAAGTTCCATAAGGAAAATATATAGTTCTCATTAAAAGGTGAGTTTTTTCTATTCTTGATATATGTCTTAAGAGTTTAATCATTTTTCATTTGCAATTTTAGACACTATGTTTTTAAGAAGAGTGTAAGTAAAGAAAAATAACATGGCTCCAGAGTATTCTGATTTCTGTTAGTCATGAGTAGGTTTATGCATAAACCAGCCAATTTTTATCCTTAGTAAGAGAGGCTAGGCATATAGTTTAGTTTATATTGTAAATCAAAATATCCTTTAGCAGCTCGAAATGTTCCAAAGTCAAGATTACTCATCTTGACTAACATAAAGTTACACTATTTATTGAGGATGTTGTAAATCAAACTACAACACTGTAATAATTCTACTAGGGGGCAGGTATTTATTGTTAGAGTATGTCTTAATCTGTAAAGCAAAAAACTTAGTTGATATATAATGTCTTGCATTGATATGTTAATGACAGGGAGGTTTGAGTACAGGTAAATCTACTTTAAAACTTCCAAAGTCATGATGATTTTTAAATATTACTTTGATAGGAGCTTTAAAAAAATGAATACCTAGCTATTTGCCATAAGGCAGTACTCCCAAACAGACAAAATGCTATTTTAAAGAGATACACTTCCTTTCCACTCATGATGTAATATAGTCTCTTTTGGCACACCTAAAGGCCTTTAGAATTCTTTACACTAAAACTGCAGGTGTTTGCATTTATATTTAACTTAGAAAAATGAAAAAAAAAATATTACTTTGGAGCAGTATATTTATCCATCCATACCCCCCAATTTTTTTAATGCTATCCACTATTTACCTTGTATTGTGCTAAATTCTGGATTCCTAAGAAGAATATTAGCATTGGTTCCTATTTTGTTAGCTCACAATCCACTACAGAGAGATAATAATTTAAAAAGAAATTGAGGAGATGAAATTAGAAGAAAGTAAAATAGGAGTAGATGATTTTTGTAGTAAATTCTTGGAAAAGATGAAATAATGGCTTTTTTTTCTCTTAATGAGGAAGAGCTGAGTTGTGGATGAAGTAAACAACATGTTGCTAGCGTCTGTTGTGTTCTCCTAGAGTTTTATGTGCTAAGTTGAAGCTTAAGCAAGTAATCTCATTTATTAGGGAAGGTGACAAAAGAATAACTTTGGGTATACGTAGCTTGTGTTTCACTGTACTGGGCCAAGTAAATTAAGATTTACTTCTTCAAAATATTTTCTACTGAAGTTTCCAATGTGGGAAACAAACCAACACAGTGCTAAAATGTGATATGTGCAGTAATAGAGATGTGTGCAGGATACAGTGAGAGAATGAGCACCACAATTTTGCTGACTTGAGTCTAAGGAAAAGTTGTATAATGCATATTAATAAAAGGCAAGGTGGTATAAATAAAGGCAACGTGGTAGTAGCGTGAAGTATTCAGAAAGAGGAAAATGTAGAGGCTTTACACATTTAAAAAAGTTTAATTGTATAGCAACAACTATTACATATTAGAATTTCAAACATACACCAAATTATAGTGAAGAGTCTGGTAAAACACCATGTACATATCCCCAGGCTTCAATAACCCCACCTACTTTCTTTCTTCCAAGATTATTTTAAAGCAAATCCTAGACATGATAGTATTTTATCTGTAAATATTTCCATCAATGTCTATAAAAGGTAAGGTCTTGAAAACATTGTTGTCACACCATTGTCACAGCTAAAACTTTGACAATAATCTTGTTGATTTTTTTGGTTCTTTTTGTTTTTTGTGAGACAGTCTCACTCTGTCCACCAAGGCTGGAGTGCAGTGGTGTGATCACAGGTTATTTTGCCCAGGCTGGTCTCAAACTCCTGGCCTCAAACATTTCTCCTGCCTCGGTCTCTCAAAGTGCTTGGGATTACAGGTGTGAGCTACAAGCACCTGCTCAATAATTATGTAATATCAAATATTGTGTTCAAATTTTCATGATTGCCTCACAAATGTTATGTTCATTTTTTTTACATTTGGTTTGTTCCAATCAGGTCCACATTTTGTATTCAGTTTATAACTTTTAAATATGTTTTAAAGTCAGTTTCTCAGTCAATCTCTCTCTCTATTCTCCCCCTTGCTCTCCCCACTCATACTACAATTATTTATTGAATAAACCAGGATATCTGTGCAGTAGAGAATTTCTTGCATGTTGGATTTTGCTGATTAAATTTCTACGGTGTTATCAAATCTATTTCTCTGTGCTATATATTTCATGTAAGCTGGTCATTAGATCTTTTCTATGCATTTTAAAGATCTGGAAAGAAGAATGAAAAATTAACTGGATATCCAAATGGGTATCAGTAGAACTGAGGCTTTCTCTTTCTTAATTACTATTTAATTTTAGTAAATGCTGACTGAACCTTCTGTATGTTCACATACTCTAGTAGGTGGTAAATGTTATACAGATCAGTAAAATTCAATGTCTGTATTCAAGTGCTTATAATAGTTCCCTGTTACACAGGAGTCACACCTGCCACCCTGCTCCAGAATCCCTTTTCTCTGTAACATCTTGACCTTAACACAGGCGGGCAGCAGCTCTCTGGTGGGAAATAGCTTTTCCTAAGGAGTAAAAACCATCAGTGCTTATAATCTCTTCAGGCATCAAGAATGGACTGTAGCTAATGAAATAGCACAGTTGGTCATATGGAAGCCATGCAGATGAGCAGGTAACCTGAAGTAATGAGCTAGTAATCAACCAAAGAGAAAATCAAGCTTGAAAAAGATTAGTGGAGTGATGTAAAGGAATATGATTATTTCTCTGAGAAAAGAATAGCAATAAAATGGGTATACACATATGTATATGCGTAGACACACATACATTTTTATATGCGTATTGGTTTTATTTCAAGAGTGCAAAATCACTTACAAATGAGTCTTTAGAGTGATCAGTGGAAAATCAAAGCACAGAAAATATCCCAAGCTTGCTTCTCCTTAGTTGGCTTTGTTTCGTGTTTGAAATGCAAAACCAGCTCAGTGGCACAGCCAATTAAAGCAAAGTTCTGTCACACTCAGTCCTGGGGACTCGGTTTGGGTCAAGTTTGTACTGTCAAGATGAGTGGTTATTAAATGATCTTGAAGGTAATACCAGGTGATGTGCTCTCTAGTACCAGGAAGTTCATTTGTGGAGGAGAGCGATCAGCATGGTCAGGGAGGCAGAACAAGGCCCCCCTTGACCAACAGCCTGGGGATGAGAGTACTGTGAATTTTGGAGATAGTTGGGAAAATAAGAAATTATTTGAACATACGATGAGAGGGTTTATTTGAAAATTCAAAAGAGAAAGCATGTATCTTTGGTGGGTTATATCAACCCCTATATCAAATTACAATATACTATTAAACCTGCAAAGAGATCATTGTATTTTTTTTGGTTGTCAAGTCATGGTTGAGGTTTTAAGTTTTCTTACAGGTCACTGCATGGTAAATACAGATATGACAAAGTCAACAAAAAAAAAATAGCACAAAAATAAAAAGTAAAATGGAATTCTAAGGTTCGACTTTTTAGCATAATTCAAATTTACTGGTGAACTGCAAATGTATTCATTAGGTGCAAGAATAGCTAGGAGTTAGTTTTTGGATACTTATAATAGAAAATTGAGTAGTTGTATATGTCATATATTCCCCAAAGAAAGGTAATTTTGAACAAAAGGTGATCCCCTGTTTTTTTCATAGATATAATTGTTGATAACTCTAGTAACTATTTAACATTTCATTTTATTTTGTTATAATTATTTAAAATCACATATTTATTAAATATACATTTGACCCTTGAACAATGCAAGTTTGAACTGCATGAATTTTTTTTCAATAAACGTATTAGAAAATTTTGGGGAGATTTGAAGCTATTTAAAAAAATTGCAGATGAACCACATAGCTTAGAAATATCAAAGAGAATTAAGAAAAAGGTAGGTATGTCATGAATGCATAAATATTATAAATACTGGTCTATTTATATATTTGTGTTAATCAACTGTTTATGTTATTGGCAAGGCTTCCAGTCCACAGCAAGCTGTTGGTAGTTAAGTTTTGAGGGAATTCAAAGTTACATCTCCAGTTTTGACTGCACTGGGGTAGGTTCCCCTAAAACCCATGTTGTTCAAGGTTCACTGCATTGCTTTTTCTGCTCTTACACTTCAATGAAGAATCTTTTGGTGTTTTATGTGCATCTTCAATGTCAGCGTATTTCATTACTATAACCACTTTTTGAGTCTTTTAATAGCACTTCAGAGCACATCTTCATTTTCCTAAGGTGTCTTCCAACATATTATAACTAGAATTACATCGTACGCTTGTAAGAACTTATTTTCAGAATATTAGGAAATTGTTTTGTTTCTGTTTCGTTGTTTTTTTATTTTTTCCTCCTCCTTGTGGTAAGTACTTGTGATGTCTTCAAGATAGATACTTACTTTGTTACTTTTAAGGTGCTCTTTAAAAATTGTTGTTACCACAGCAGCATAGCATGTGGTTAAAAGCACAGGCTCTGGAGCCAGTCTGTCTAGATTCAAATTTAACTTGCTGCATCTGTGACCTTGGCCTCCTTATCTCCGTTTTAGTTTTTTCTCTGGGGTTAATAATAGTACCAACCTCATAGAGTAGTTTTGAGAATTCAGTGAGTTCTGCAATGTGGAGCACTTAGAACAACTATTTAAGTGTTTCTTAAATAAGTTTAAGCATTTGATAATAAGCATTTTTTAATAAATAGCACTCTATATACTCTCTCTCACATAAACACAAATACATATAAACACAGGTGCCATCCACTTCTTGAAACTGTGAGGTCATACTTCCAGAAGTAATTTTAGAATGAATAAAGATGAGAACACATCAATCTGCTAAGTCACCACTGTAAAGGCAAATACACAGAAATTTTTCCAGTTATTTCATGTTAATATGGCTTCTTTAAGTAGTATTTTTGCCCCAGGAGAAAACTGTCATCTACTGAAACATTTTTTAAAATAACTTCATTGAGATATAAGTCATATATTATAAAGTTCACTTTTAATACATATAATTCAGTAGGTTTTAGTATATTCACAGAGTTCTATGGTTATTACCACTATGGGATTTCAGAATATTTTTTATCACTCCAGAAAGAAACTCCATACCCCCTAGCAATCATTCCCTATTCCTTCCTATATCCCAGCCCTAGTGAGTTGAGCACTTACCTGTTTTTACTCTAAGTTTCTATGGATTGGCCAATTTTTGCTATTTCATATAAATGGAGGCATACAATATTTAGCCTATTGTGACTGGCTTCTTTCACTCAGCATAATATTTTGTAGGTTTCTCAATGTTACAGCATGTGTGAAAACTTAGTTTCATTTATTGCCAAATAAAATTTCATTGTATAGAGTTCTCCATTTATCTATTCATCAACTGATGTTATGAAAAATGCTGCCATGAACACTGGTGTAGAGGTTTTTGCATAGACATGTGCTTTCATTTCTCTTAGGCTTATACCGAGGAGTGGGACTGCTGGGTCATATGGTAACTGTATTTTTAATATTTTCTTTCATGGTATCCCATTCAATTGTGTCTTTGTTGTCTGCTGTATCTTTATACGGCCAGTCCCCCAGAATGTCCATCCTCCTTGGACATTCTACCTCAGCAGCACTCAAAGAAGTAGCAGCGTGTGTTTTGGATAGTAATAAAGGGGAAAAAGAAGTAAAAACGATGAGAGTATAAGGGAAAGGGTGATCCTGGAGCTCTGAGGGGTGGGCAAGTTATGTTAGAGCTACTCTACCAATCAGCGCTATGATCAACTTCTCTGCGGAAGGTATGAGTTCTCCCTTAACAGACTCTCCCAGGATATCTGACTCCCAACTTATATGGCTTATCAACTCTAAGATCCACAAAATCTGTCTTGCTCACTGCTGTGTCCCTAGAACTTACTATTATGGGTGGCAAATAGCCACCAAACAGATAATGGTTAGCTTGAAATTTTAACTGAATATGGCTATATTATGTCCTGACTTAGAAGTATTGTAGTAATAGGAAAAGGAATAAGTAGTTATTCAGAGGGATTTTGCACATTATGTCACTAGTGTAATGGGGAAGCATAGAAAAATATCTGTGCTCGTTGTTTTGACTGCTTTTCTCTAGCAAATACAGTAGATTTCACCAATAACATGGTAGGATTACCTTGCAAGTAAAATCATAATACAGATATTTTATTAGTCCAGAAACTAAATCTTGTCATTTGACAAGACTGCAGTGTATTAGGTATGACACTAAAATGGAAATAATATATATTTTAAAGTCTTTCAAAACAAGGCAGGATGAGAAATGATTAAAAACCAACAACAACAACAATTGTTTTAAAGCCTTGGTTAGAAGCACTGATTTGTGTGAAGCACTGATTTGTGTTTCTGGGTAGCTTTGAACATAGTGTCTGGGTTGGTTTCGCTCCAAGGCACAAAGAGATGACTGTTGTTATCATTTTAAATGAGAATACATTTTCCCACAGTGGACAGACAGCACAGTAAATGTCCTGAGTCTCATATGGCCCTGATGAAACAATCAGTCCCTGGCTCTGGTTTAAATTTACTTTTTGTGACCTTCCACAGTAACAGCCATCTTCATTATTGTTATCGTTATTATTCCATCTCTTGGCATGAGTAAATAGTGTCCATAAAGAACACTTTCATTTCAAATCAGTGAAACAGGAAATTTGTAAAATAACAAAAAGATGATAAATTGCTAATAAATAAATATTTATAAAATGACCCACAGTGGTTTTTTAAAGAAAAATCTATGTGGATGGAGCATTTTTATTCTCTTAAAAATATCCAAAAATTGTTAGCCTTCCACAGGGAACATCTCAGTACTTTTAAAATAACTCATGTTGTCATGGAAATCCATCCAAAAATTCCTGGAATTTTTGTCCCAATATTCAGTGCTGCAAGGCCTGGTGCCAGGAGTGTTTACCCTACTTGTTTAGCCTAGTGCAGGGTTGGGGGGTGTGAGGGTTGGTTTCCTCAAACACATATCAGAAAAGTAAGTTATTTCTTAGTAATTATATGATATCATAGTTATATAATATGTCACATCTTTTTGAAATAAATGCTTTTGTTTCCTTTTTATTTGCATAATAAGATAGCAGTTTCCCATGATGGATATCTTTGGCTTTTTAATGACATGCTGATTTTTTCCCTTATGTTTGCAAACATTTTTGTCTTTTTGTGATCTCAGAACAAACATACAAATATAAAACATTGATTGGAGCTCACACAAAAGTCAGGGAATAATGCCACTTTGGCTATTGCATAAAAGCGAATACATGTGTCTCTTAAAAGTTATGAAAAAAGTACACAACTCTCCAGGGTAGGCAGTAATACAGGACGGGTTATGTTCACAAGCTTTCTGTCCGTAGCATAAAAGATACCACAATCTAAAAATAAAATCAGAATGATGAATTTCAATGACAACAATAGAAGTTTTGGGGCCAGGAGAGTTGTTCATATAATTGAGGGCACTGCCTTCTCCTGTCCTCAGGTATAGGATATTGCTCCATTTTAAGACATTGAGGGAGAAGTGCTTTATATTTAAATTGCAAGCTAATAAATGCTCTTTTTCTCATTAACACACATGACCTCTATGATTTATGCTCGCGTGCTTTTACTGGCCCACTTTCTCAGTCTCTGTTAATGATGTTGGAAACCTCTGTGTAACATGAATTATTTTCTAACTAAATTGGTGTAAATTCACCATAGATGTTAATTGTAGTGATCTGCTTATCCTATTCAGGAAAGAAAAATATCAAAATGAATCCTGCTTGTTGCTCCTTTTCTGATTTCTTCAACATGTGTATGTATGAAATGATCCCATTTATGGGGAATTATGCAGGTAGCTTTGTCATGCTTCTCATAGTACAGATAATACATGAGTTTATTATTTCAAGTAATTATTTGTTCAAATAATTAGTAGAGCTGGAATGAGAAAGATGGATGAAGGATAACTGATGATTAGCCTTAGAGGACTCTGCTATTTTATGTCCTTAATTTATAGTGGATTAAATATTCTCGTATTGTTTTGCCTTCCTTGACATAGATGAGTTTGGAATCTAAATTTAACTCCAAATTCATAATTTCTGCAAGAAAGTCCTAGAAAGTGATAAATACATTCTAAAAACCTGTGTAATTAGTTACTAGATTGATGTAATATTTGTTTTTTTAAATTTCAGAGTATTACAGGGGTACAAATATTTTACTTACATATATTGCATTTGCATCAGCAATCACAGCAACAAAAATAAATGGGACCTGATCAAATTAAAAAGCTTCTGCACAGCCAAGGAAACTATCACTAGAGTGAAGTAGACAACCTAGAGATTGGGAGAAAATATTTGCCTGCTATATATCCAATAAAGGGCTAATAATTAGAATCTATATAGAACTCAGGAAAATCAACAAGAAAAAAATGAAACAACCCCATTAATAAGTGGGCAAAGGACATGAACAGAAACTTTTCAAAAGAAGACTAGGCTACTGGCCACAAATATATGAAAAACTGCCCAACAACTCCAATCTTCAGGGAAATGCAAATCAAAATCACAATGAGATATCACATAACTCTAGTGAGAATTGCTTTTATCAAAAAGTCCCCAAATATTTAGTTTTTAAAATCAGTGAAAAAAGAGAACTTAGGGAAAAGGGTTTAGCAAAATACGCACCTCAGGACAAGCTGATACTATAACCATTATTCACAAAAATCACTTGACAATTGTTGGATTATCACATTCCTGCAATTACCACAAAGATACTTTTTATGATCCTCATTTTTATCAATCAAGAGGTGATTATTTTTGCAACTGACAAAATCACTCTATAATTGAGCAAATGATGTTGATTTTCTGAACTTGTAGAATTATAGGATGTTAGAGCCAGAAAGTACTAAGAAGATCATCCAATCCAATCTCTCACTAATATAGGACAGTAAACTAAACCCTGGCAAGATACAGTAATTTGTCACATATATTTTGCCAATTTTCTTAAGAACCAGACAAGTTTTAAGTTTTACTTCTTGTCTTTGGTGACCTCTACCTCTCTGAATGTATTCTTAGTAAGGATCTTTTTTTTTTTTCCTGTTAAAATATAAGAAAAAACAGTGAAAGTCACCAAATAGAATAGATGGAACCTGCTATGTAATAAACATTTCAGCTAATCTTTTTCCTGGGTTCCTGGCATGGTCAGCAGTGTCTTCGTTAGTCATGAACCTCTTGGTTCACACCTGAGGTGATGTTAACAAGGTGACTCATGTCGGCTCCCTGATAGCATCAGGATAAGGGCTGATCATGTTGGAAAGAACAACCTTGTAATTAGAGTTTTGGGGCTTTGAGCCACATGATAGTCACCCCAATCTCTTGACTGCTAAGAAAAGAATAGTGGGCTGGACATTGAGTTCTATCATGTAACCAAAACTCCAATAAAGACTCTGAACACTGAAGCTCAGTGGAGCATCCTGGTTGGGGAACAGGATGTGCTGGGAGGAGGCCATACCTTTATTTATGAGGAGAGGGCACAGAAGGCTCTGTATTTGGGGCCCTCCAAGATCTATCCTATGTGTCTTTTTATTTGGTTGACCTAGTTTGTATTCTTTATAATAAGATTATAATCTTAATTATAGCACTCTTCTGAGTTCTATGAATCATTCTATTGAGTTATCAAATTCAAGCCTGGTCTTGAAAGCACCCAAATTTGTAAACATTTGAACAGAAATTCTGATGGCCTAAGGACTTCATTTGAGGCTGTCTTCTGAAGTGAAACACTCATTCCTTAAATTGTGCAGTCTTCACTAACTCTGTGTAGTTGGCATCAGAATTGAAATATATTGCAAAATGCCAGGTGGAATTAGCATCAGAATAGAAGCATTGGAATATAGTTGCATTGCAGCTCCCCACTACTCTGTGACCTTTGTATTGACAGCTAATTTGGTATAGTGAAGCTGGTCAATTGTGAGTCACCTAGTCCATGAATTGTTTGTAGAGGGTTGACTTGTGATGCCTGATTCTCTCCTTTTGGCTGGTATTTTGCTTTCTCTAGTGTGGAACTTGTGCTCAAATCATGGACTGTAAAACTTAAGAAATATGCTAAGATTATTTGCCAAGTTTGAGTAGGTCTCCCCCAATTTGCACACTTTTATAGCAGGGCTAATATACTCTAAACCATTGCTACTCAAACTGTGGTTCTTAAACCGAAATCATTGATATCAGCTAGGTGCTTGTTAGAAATGCCTCAATCATTGTAGTTTAGCAAGCTCCTCAGCCAAGTTATATGTATATTAAAATTATAGAATTTGGAGATAATGAGAGAGACTTCTAGTAAATCCCTTTACTGTACTTTTAGTAAAAGGTATGGAATGTGGTGGTAATACCAGAAAAAGAAATGGTTGAGGCCGGGCGCGGTGGCTCAAGCCTGTAATCCTAGCTCTCTGGCAGGCCGAGGTGGGCGGATCGTTTGAGCTCAGGAGTTCGAGACCAGCCTGAGCATGAGCGAGACCCCATCTCTACTATAAATAGAAAGAAATTAATTGGCCAACTAATATATATAGAAAAAATTAGCCGGGCATGGTGGTGCATGCCTGTAGTCCCAGCTACTTGGGAGGCTGAGGCAGCAGGATTGCTTGAGCCCAGGAGTTTGAGGTTGCTGTGAGCTAGGCTGACACCACGGCACTCACTCTAGCCTGGGCAATAAAGTGAGACTCTGTCTCAAAAAAAAAAAAAAGAAATGGTTGAGTTAATGTTACCTGTCTCTCTCTTACTTTTCTTCATTTCTCAACCACATGAGAACATACACTAATGCACAGGGTAGAGACCATTGCAATTGGAAGATCTCAGTGCTAGTCCTGGCTCTGCCACTGAGTAACCGTACATTTCTCAGTTTTAAAAATGCGTGTTATTCCATGATTCTCTCGTTATTTTATCACCCATGTTCTGTACTGTGTCTCACAGATACTTTCCTCTCTAAGCAGAGGAATCAAGAAGAGACTATTTCCAGCAACTCTCTCAGAGGTATTCATTTTTTATTTGCTTTGTCACTCAGCCATTTATCGACATAGCTTTCGAATTACCCTTTCAGGGGGAAAATAGACAATTTTTCTTCTCAAGTGGCCAGTCTTAATAACTTGGAGAACAGCATGGGATTATCATTTGCATGAATGAGGAGCGATAGTTCCTTTAGTTTGGGCAGATGGAAATGTTTTTGAATTCTCACACCCTGTGACATTTGTGAGAAGTTCAGATATTTCCAAAATTGCAAAACGCCATCTGGCCAAAATGGCTTAGATCTGGTAGTTTATTTATCCCTGCCCAATTATATTTCTTAGTTTTCTCATAACTTTTGTTCCAAATTGTTATTGTTTGTCCAATAACAAATATAATATTAAATGAAGTATAGCGTGTTGAAAGGCACCCGCTACTTTGAAATTCATTTTGGTTTCATAACCCTGGAGGTTAGATACACAAGCAGTTTTGACACACCTGGGCTCAGGAATACATCATCTTGTCCAAAAGGTTCATATTAGCCAGGCTACTGCTACTTCAGGTCATATCTGCTCTTGCCAGCCAATTTTTTACAGGGCAGTAGAGAGCAGGTGATCATAGACACAAGCCAACATTGAATGACGGAAAATAAGTTAACACTTCAAGGGGAAAGGCGGCTTTGTCCTCTCTAATCTCCCCGAATCTCAATCTCTCTTTCCAAATCTTTTTATTTCTGTCCCTTTTTCCTTACCTTGACTTTTAGTCTCACTTCACTTTTCTTTTCTTTTCTTTTTTTTTGGTTGGTTGGTTTCCTCTGTATCTCTCTTCTTTCTTTCTTGTCTGCTGTTTTTTTTTTTTTTTTCACTCCTATTCATTGAGCTCCAACATAATAATGTAAGTGGGAAATGGAATTGTAACTGTGGTTTAGAAGATGAGACAACAGAAGCTAGGAAGTAACTATAGAAATAAAATTAGAGGTTCAGTTTTTGAAGTAGCTTTGCCACCAGCATAGGCAATCTTGTCAGAGAAAGAATTATCCTAGTTTTTTCCTTTTGCTGGGAAATTGTGAGGTGAACCAAATTTCCAGCAGGCAAAATACATTTTAATGAGTGTTTTCTTTTCCTAACTCAAAATAGGATATTTAATTCAGAGGAAAATATATTTTATTTCTCCTTGAAGAAATGGAGATTTATTGGTATTTTAATAAAGTGAATAGGCAATATTTAATGTGTCTTCTGTTTCAGAAAGAAAAACTTTCTAGATGGAAAAGATTATTAACCTGCATATCAGGATTAGCCTAATTATTATTCTTCAAAATTTACCCAAAATATATTTGGAAGCTACTTAATTGCTATATAACATTTTTTTCTTCTCTTCCTTCATAATTTTCCCTACCATAGATAATTCTCTAAATTCTTGGAGGGAAGGTGCATCTCTTTTATCTTTGTATCCTCTGAAGCTTTCTAACATTTTAGTTTCTTAGTAAATACATACTAAAGAAAGAAATACCAACTTTGTCCAATCTCTAGTTCATTACCTGTTTGTAAAATCATTTAGGATTTTCGCCCATGGGTAATAATGCCACTGAGATTCCCAGAACACTAAAATTGTGTCTTAATTTAATGCTTTATTAGCTCAGTTCCAAAATTTTTCCTCATTTTACAGTGTAAATAGGGCAAAGATAAAAATTCTATGCTTATCCATTCTATTGGTGAAATAATAGGTATCAAATGAACATCATATTCATTTGTTAGTTTATTCTCACAAAGCCAAATAGAATTTTAAATAGATCAACGGAGATGATTTTAAAAATCATGTAAACTAAAAAAACATTTATTAGTGTGGTATTTTCCTTTGTAGTTGTGGTCTTTGGATGCCTCTAATTTTCAATATTTTTCCTTTCTAGTTGGAAGCAATTCTCTGTTGCCTTAAAGGGTTTTATAAGTAAGTTACATTACTGGAAGATGCACAAATGCCTGGAAAACCCAGGCAAATGACCAAATAAATCTTGGGATTCTTTTTTGGCAAAACAACTAACTATACTTTTTTGTTCATAAGAACCAAATACGACTTCAGCTGAATTTTTTAAAAAATAAGAGAATATATTGGGTAGAACCTTATATCTAATCATTTTCTAGCTATGTCTTCACTTTTCTTACAGGACTATTTTGATGAGAGTCATTTTGCAGGGTTTTATCTATAAGTTACACGTAACTTGGAACAAGTGGTGCCATTTGTTTGTGGATGGCTATTAAAATTTCAAATGGGTTAAGCAGTTATATAAGAAACAGTGAATTATATTGCCTGTGTAGTAAAAAGTAGCTGCCACAACTAAAGAGAATGGCACACTATTTCCTTCTAACTTTGATCCTGTGGCCCCTGGAGTTTAATGCAGGGCATGAAGTGTCAGTGCTGGAGGGACGCCAAATCAGTGGACAAAGTGAGTGCCTCTGACGATTTTCTTTATGAGACTGTCACCTTAGTTGTGCAAGTGCTGAAGAGACAAAAGTAGAAAACCTTTAGCTAAAGGGACCTTGTTTCTTCCAGTAAAACAAAAGCATCAAGATTACTCTAGACCAGGCGTCCTCAAACTGCCTACGGCCCGTGGGCCACATGCGGGTGTTTTTGCCCATTTTATTACTTCAAAATAAGATGTGCAGTGTGCATAGGAATTTGTTCATAGTTTTTTTTAAAACTATAGTCCAGACCTCCAATGGTCTGAGGGACAGTGAACTGGCCCCCCGTTTACAAAGTTTGAGGACCCCTGCTCTAGACAATATAACATTATCCATATTCAGTAAATACATTCAAAAAATTAATGGAATACCTTTTTGTATTTTAAAGTATGTTTATACAAAGGTGTAGTGAATCTATCTGTATTCTAACAGAATGAGATTTTAAAAATGTATTTTCATAACTAATTCAACTTTTCACAACAAACCAACACTAATTTCCGTTCTACTTTCGAATAGCTGTTGAAATACAACTTGGTTTTAAGTAGCCGAACTGTTTTTGACTATGCTTTTATCATTCAGAGCATTGAGGTGGTAATTTAATATCTTTACCCTCAAATCAAATTATTTTTTTTTCCTATCATTTGCTCTGCTTCTTGGCTTATCAAGCTTGATTACACTTGCCTTTTCTTACTTTGAGCGTTGTGGTCTGAAAGTGTGAAATAGAAAAAAAATTGATCTTTCTAAGTATATAAACCAATATGCCAGTGTTTTGTATAAATTTTGTTTTACATGATAGAAAATTGTGATTCTGGCTTAACATCATCTTTTTTCTCCATGATTAGGAAATGGTAAAATGAATCATCAGCAACAAAATACACACTGATTAAAATATTCTTTATTTCAAACCATTTTTGTAAGGCATCTAAATGGCTCTTCCAACAGGTTAATTAGTGTAAATTGGGTATAGAGTGAGTCCTCTTGAAAATTAATTTTATTTTTTGTCACACCACTGTAAATGCTACCAAAGAACTGAGGTGAAGGAAGTTTATCATAGTTCCACCAAACCCTTTGCCACTAGAAATCAAACCGACCCACCATACCTCTGCAACATTCCAACTTGACAAAGACTATATATAGCTGACATCTAGATTTATGCATTTCTATCTGTTTGTAGTGGGTTGATTTGTGCTCCTTCAAGAGACATTCAAGTCCTAACCCCCAATACCTCTGAATGTGACTTTATTTTTGAAATAGGGTCTTTGCTGATATAATCAAATTAAGATGAGGTCATACTGGAATTAATCAAATGACTGATGCTTTTTTATGAGGAGAGAGGGAGATTTGGACACAGATACCCAGAGACAAAGGAAGAAGACCATGGGTCAATGATGGAGGCAGAGATTGAAATGATGCCAAGGGCTGCCAGGAATTGTTGGTAACCACTAGGGGCTAGGAAGATGCAAGGAAAGATTTTTCCCTAGAGTCTTGAGAGAGAGCATGGCCTCACCGACAACTTGATTTCAAACTTTTAGCCTTCAGAACTGTGAGAGAATGAATTTCTCTCTTAAGTCACCCAGTTTGTGGTACTTTCTTATGGCAGTCTTAGGAAACTAATACTCTACTCCATTCTTTAAATGGAGCTGAAGAACATTTCCAGATGAAAACCATGGAATCTACCAATGGAGACACTTGCTTAGAAATATGTAAGGAGTTTATCTGAAAATCTCCTGATTTAATAATCTTAAGATTTTTCTACCTTTTGCAAGTCTTACTGTAATTTTGACTGATGGACTTCAGAGACATCAATTAGATTTCTGTAGGCCATTCTGTAACCCGTGGAAAAATTATGAACCTTTGAGTTATACATATTTGATTATATTAATCCCAACATAGCTTCCTCTTGGCCAAGTTATTCAACTTCTCTAATCCTCAGAATACTTATAACATGTTCACCTTCCTGTCCAACTTCACATCACACCTCTTTACAACTGCTACTGCCATCTTTTCCTCTCTTCTATTTTCCATTATTTATCCAGGAGTTAATAAAAGCAATATTAAAATTCAGATTAATCACTACAGACAAGAGGAGCTCAATGACAATCTCATAGTCATTCCTTGACTTTTGATTTCTGAGCATGATTATACCAGTAGATGATGCTCAACGTTTTCAAGTTGCAGGTCATGACTCACTTGTATTTAATGAAATCAATTACTAGATCATGGGAGCATAAAGAATAAGCAAAAACTAGAATAGAACAGAAAACAGCATACATTGTACACAGTAAGAATATTTTATTTTTGTGGAGTGTGTGTATTGTAATGTGCTATATTTATTTTAATATGGGACATAGTTTAAAAAAAGGTTTAGAAGCCAAGTGTCTAGATGAATACAAATTTTGGTTAATCTGTATTCTACCTCCCAAACATCCTATAAACCCATGGTGGTGTTTGACTACTGTTAGTAACTGTTAATAACTAGTACTGTTAATAACTGTTAATAACTTGTAAACACTGGGAATACCTTTCACTAGTTTTGTTTTCTATCACTTGATGTTGTCTTTCTGGTTGCGACTGAAAGCATTGTAACCTTATTGGTTTCTCTAATGACCAGGATGTTGATGAGGTGGAATTGTTCTGCCTCTGTGTTCCACTTCTTAGTTTATGTCAGACTTCACTTCAGAAAGAATGTAATCAATGAAAGATGATTTCTAGCTATAGACAGTCCTAATTCTCTTGCTTTTATGATAATCACTGATGCTAAGAAGTTATCATAAGACCCTGCTACCTGCTGAATGACATTTGTCTAAGAGGTCATAATAATACTTATGAGAAATTCCAAGATTTATAGTAGGTGTTAGCAACCTTACAGTCTGTCAGTTTGTTTTACGTGGAGACCAAATCTTTCTCACTACTGCCCCTAAAAACTTGCTAGTGATGTTTTGGTAAGTTCCTTAAACTTCCTTAACCTAATTTTTTTTAACCTATAATATAAACAAGGGTTATTGATAAAATCTTCCTCATAGAGGGTAAATGAATTTATATGTCTGCTAATGCTTAGCATTTACTCATTGATGGTGATAATGACATTGATGACACTGTTAATGACATAATTTGGCATCAGCTATAATTACCTTCCTCTGCCTAGAGTTGGCTCTGCTTCCATTTGAAAATAGTCTAGGAATTTGGTTAACACTACTCTCCAACCAAATAACAAGATTAGAGATTGGCACACCTGGAGGATTGCATTCAGTTTCTCACACTATATTTCAAGAGAGATTTAATGACTTTGGTTATAGCCAAAGAATAGTGACCTGAATTGCTCTAAGGACATGGGTTTCTTCAGTGTGAAGCAAAGATAGCTTAGGGTCAACCTAGCATAATCAACAACTTGCTGGGCTGCCTTATGGGACATAGATTAAATTTACTCTTTTTTGCTTCCTAAAATAAAACTAGTAAAGATTAGAAATAAACAACTATCTTGGGTTTAACATGGGGAGGGGGCGGGAATCTGCTTGCTTCTAGAGCTTGTCAAAAATGTAATGGGCTGACACATTAGGGACTGACCTTACTAGAGAATGGTCACGTTTGTTGGTCATGTCACTGGGAAATTTGGGGGCTGTGTTGGGCCATGACACGGTGATCACTGAAGATGCCTTTTAGTCTGAGATTGGTGGTCATTGATGCCACTTTCACAGTGTGGGTAGCTCTTGTATGGATTAAGAGTGAAAATAGTGGAGTCAGAGATTTAACAAAGTTTGTTGAAGACAGAATGACGGGCTTTTGTAAGAGTCTATTTGGAGGACAGGGAGAATGTGAGACAGAACATACAGCTTTTCTGTATGTTCTTGATTTTATTTTATTTTTAATTTCAGAATATTATGGGGGCACAGATATTTTGGTTACATGTATTGCTTTTGTACAGCTTGAGTCAAACTTATAAGTGTGGCCATCACCCAGATAGTATTTGTACCCATTAGGTGTGGTTTCACTCATCCCTTCTTCTCTCCTCCCCTCTTCCACTTGCTAGATTTCCATTGAGTTTTACTTCCATGTGTGCCCAGGAATGCTGATCAGTTAGTTGCAGTTTAATAGTGAGTACATGTGGTGTTTGTTTTTCCATTCTTGCAGTACTTCACTTAGGACAATGGTCTCCTGTTCTTTCCAGGTTGTTATAAAAGGTATTAATTCATCATTTTTTTATGGCTGAGTAGTAATCCATAGTATATATATACACCACATTTGATAATCTACTTATGGATTGGTGGGGACTTGGGTTGATTCCACATCTTTGCGATTGTGAACTGTGCTCCAATAAACATTCAAGTGCAGGTATCTTTTTGATAAAATGGCTTTTTTCCTTTGGGTAAATACCTAGTAGTGGGATTGCTGGATCTTCATTTTATATATGCACATATTACTTGTGCAATAAAGTATATGAAGATAAAATACTATCAAAATTATTTCCTATTTTAAAATAATTTAAAAGAGTAATGTGATGTCATGATGATAAGGTTGGGATTTCAAGTCAAAGAGAATTTTGGAAGAGGTTTAATATAAAAACTCCTTTCTGAAGCCAGAGTATTTAAAGACCACAGGGCTGGCTTTTTCCCAATATAGCAAAAATCTTTATTGATAGACCTATCACTGCTGAAAAGGCACCCACAGCTGTTTTACAGTGCTCATTTTGGAACAGTAGAGAGATTCATTAGGTTTGAAACTTGATAATTTTATTTAGGTCCTTCCTCATGACCAATAATTCATCAGGGTCAGTCGGCATAATTTTTCTGATATCACAAACTAGGTATGAATAATATAATCAAATGCCAGATATATATGAGAAGGTCTTGTATCTTTAAAAAGTCCTTAAAAGATGTGTAATCAGTAGTGTTTTATGATGTCCTCATAATTTTAAGATTTTAAATTTTAGTTTCAAAATCAGGGGCTGATGGTCTCATAGATATTCAGGTGTTTTATGTCTTCTGGCTTCGGTGAAGCTAAAACATTGTTTTTTCTGGAATGAGATGACAGTTTGTGCCGAGTTACATGCATATTCTACCTGGTGTTTGAGTATTCACACTGAGTAGTAGTTGGTTTGAGCACTACAGCCTAGTGCTAGGGCAGAATTCCCTTACCAATGAAATGAAATCACTCTGTTATTACATTTATTTATAATAGTAAACATTTTGTCTAAAAGGCTACATGGTTCTTTTCTATTATGTATATCATAGTGAAATGGAACAGATACATCTGCCATGGTGAGGTGGAATCTTCTCCATGAAATGAGGAGCTAGCATCAGGACGTTAAAGAACTCTTTCTGGGTATACTCAGACACCAGTATCTTGAATAGCATAGGAAGATAGATGTGCTTTTATTCAATTTATTTTTTGTTTAGAATTTTCTCCTTGGTTTCAGGTGAAAATCTTCAAAAGTTTTTAAACAAAATAATAATCAAGAATTAAAAAATAATTCATATTTTAATAATCTTTGTACCATACTTCTCGAAACACTTTTGGGAAAATTTAATAGCAAAACTATCTCCAAATTTTTATGTTTTCTATAATCAAAGGGATAGAATGGTTTAGAAATGCATCTTCAAAATTAAGCTTTAAAATCTTCTGATATAATACACTTATTACTCTAATCATGTATACTAGCCTCCTTTATATTAGACAATCTTAAAATGTTTGAAGGGAGTATAATAGTGAGAGACTATAGAAAATGCAGAATGGATATCTTATTTATGTGGGTTAGTACTTCTATAAATATTCTTTTCTATATTTGTCTTGAGTTGAAGGTCCCAACTGGAAACATAATGGAGACAATTTTTTTATATTATCTGAAGAAAATGATATTTATAAAATCCAGGTAGTTAGAAGTATATCTGGTATTTCACAAAACATAGTCCAAAAGAAATGAAACACAGTGCTTTTTCCTGGTTTTCCCATATCTATTTTTATACTTATATACTTATTAAACTCTATGTAACATATTTGTGAAATTCCTGAAAGAGAAATACAGTTGACAGTGAAAATAAAACTAGGTCAGTCTTAAATTCAAAGACATAGGCCACAATTTTACATTACATTTGGGTTTTTATATACAAAACTACTCAGAATACCTAGGATCTCTTTCATTTATTTGATCTTTGGGGAGAAAGTGGAGAACTGGAATGACATTTTGACTCTCTTCTAATTTCATGTATTGTTAAAATACCTTAAATTAGGATATCTAACAAATATTGTATTTTAATAACCCTGAAGATAAAGGGTGTATATCTCAGTGTATGCCTGTGAGAGTATTGAGAAAGTGAGTGAGTGTGTGTGTGTGTGTGTGTGTGTGTGTGTGTGTGTGTGTGTGGTTTCAGATTAGGGAAGATCCAAGAGGGTATAGACGCAGGGGTCCTCAAACTTTTTAAACAGGAGGCCAGTTCACTGTCCCTCAGACCATTGGAGGGCCGGACTATAGTTTTTAAAAAACTATGAACAAATTCCTATGGACACTGCACATATCTTATTTTGAAGTAAAAAAAACAAACGGGCAAAAACTCCTGCATGTGGCCCACGGGCCGTAGTTTGAGGACGCCTGGTATAGAGTGTGCCTATGTCTATTTCCTTTTTTCTTTTATGTTGCACTTCTCATATTCCTAACTATGGAGAACTAGGAATTGGATGCAAGATGGGGCTGGAATACAGAGGGATACTGGATTGAAATATGGAAAACCAACTTTTGTACCCTTATAAATTAGTTCTGGTGTTTTAAATTCGGCATGGCATTCTTTTCCTGGGATACTATAGTTTCTACCATGTTGAGTAAAAAGTTAAATTTGGTTTTTATGCACCCTCCTGTTTTTCTTTCCGAAGCCAGCTCCTCTTTTTTCCTTCTTCAGAATTTTCTCCTAGTTACTCAGCACTCTAATAAAATTCTTCAGCTTATTGTCATCTTCATGCCATCCCTAGTCTAGTCCCCACATTTCTTTGCCTTCTAATCGGGGGTGAGATTGTGTAAATATTGTCTCAGTTGTGAGTTAGAAGAATTTCTGGGTTGCTTTAAAATAACACTGTACCCCCCAGATAAGTGTAAGCTGTCCCTGTGCCTATCATAATTGTATTACCCTATATTGCATTGCCCGATTCATTTGTTGGTATCTAACTTTTCACTATAAGTTGTATGATATCACAGGATTTGCCTATCACTGTCAGTGTTGAATCTGTAGTACCTAAGATTTTGTCTGGCACATCGTAGCTCCTCAGTAAATTGTGTGTCAATAAAGCATGGTTCACTCCTTGCTTACCTGCTTAGAAACTTTGCCGTTATTTCCCTTGGAAAAAGCTCTCCCATGCAAATTATTCATTGGGGGGGAAAAAAAAACCCAAAGTGATGGCATATCCTTTAGAATGAGAACATGGGCCAGTATAGGGACTTTTAAATATTTTCAAGCAAAAATTAGTACTCATTGAATATTGAAGAACTTCTTTACACATAAAGTTATTTCTGCATGTTACTTTAATTCCATAGAACCTCATTAATCTATGAAAGTATTTTTTTTTTAAAGAACCACCTTGTTTCTTCTACTGGGAAGTACAGATGACCAACTTTCTATATGGGTGCCTATAGTTTTATTGTCACATGGATAAGTTTGGTGTCAAGTTTTTATTTAATTCTTTTTTAATATAATTTTTTTTATTTCAGCATATTATGGGGTATAAATGTTTTTTTTGTATGTTATGAATATTATATACTATGTTCTTATAATAAACTAGAAAAAAGAAAATGTTAAGAAAGTCACAAAGAAGGGAAAATATATTTACTATACATTAAGTGGAAGTGAATCATCATAAAGATCTTCATCTTTGTCGTCTTGGAGTTGATTAGGCCGAAAAAGGAGAGGGGTTGGTCTTGCAGTCTCAGGGGTGGCAGTAGCGGAAGAAAGTTGCATGTAAGTGGACTTGCACAATTCAAACCAGTGTTGTTCAAAGGTCCACTGTACTTATTTTCCTTGAAAAGCAAAAGCATATACAGAGTTGTATTTTTGTGTCACTATTTTTCCTAGTACAATCTTAACCACTGGTAAAGATTTTAAGTTTTTTTTTTTTTTTTTAATTTCAGCATATTATAGGGGTACAGATTTTAAGATTTCAATAAATGCCCTTTCCTCCCCCTCCCCCCACAAGTCTGAGTTTCTAGCATGACCATCCCCCAGATGGTGCACATCTCACTCATTATGTATGTATATACCCGCCCCCCTCCCCCCTCCCCCCTTCCCCCCTGCCCAATACCCTATTACTGTAGTACCTATGTGTCCACTTAGGTGCTGCTCAGTTAATACCAGTTTGCTGGTGAATATATGTGGTGCTTGTTTTTCCATTCTTGGGATACTTCACTAAGTAGTATGGGTTCCAGCTCTAACCAGGAAAATATGAGATGTGCTATATCACCGTTGTTTCT